>JAZHYW010028845.1:0-92525 GCA_037355805.1 Ixodes ricinus | reverse complement strand
CCATACGCTCAAAGTATCTGATCGAGCAATGGCGGGACTCGGATGACGGGCGCAGCGGAGTACTAGAGGGCGCGCCTCCTTGAAAAGTCTATATTGGTTATCGCCGAGTTCGTTGCACACGCACTGGCACCGTTCGAGTTCTCTCCCAGAATGCGTCGCACTCGCAGAGTGTTTGCACGGGAGAACTGGACCCAAACGAACACGCCCAATGCAACCGAGTGTGCAGAAGACTGATGCTGCCGCCATCTATGTTGTAGGAAAGGGGCACCAGCCTCCAAACGAAACTATACTCGTTTCAGCTTGGGTCGAGACGCAGCTGATGCTACGAGCGCGAGCGTGTGGCCCTGAATAGTGCTTGCATTGCACGAGCGCGCGTGCTTGGCAGGGACGCTGGAAGCCCGGAGCTCGCGCTTGTAGCATCGGCTGCGTCTGGACCCAAGCTGAAACGAAGTATAGTGCCTTTCTGTTTCGGAGTGATGGGTGGGAATGCGATTGAATTGCCAAAGGTCGCTACCAGCGTTCATCTGCCAGCGTTGGTCGCTGCCAACCTGTAGTTTATATTTGCGATGACGCCAAGCTTAACTCGGCTGTCGTAGAGATAGTTACAGGCGGCGTAAATTTCCGCAACCACCTGTCTACAAAGAAGCCGGTTGCGATCTCTTTGCACCCACTTACACTGAAGAAAACTGATGATGCTGTCCGAGCAGAAGCTTGATCCGTTTGAGCATGGTGTTGCTCAAACGGATCAAGCTTCTGCCCGCGCGCGTGCCCGGCGCGAAGGGCTGGGCAGCATCATCTTCGAGGGTACTGACGATAATTATTTTGGATTACTTGTCTGGGCATGGTGAGTCGAGTCCACTCCTCACCTGTCAACATAGAAAGGGGGGGGGGAGGGGGGGTTGGCCATCTAAGGAGTGCTGACAGAGAGAGAGAAAGAGAGAACGCGTAAAAGTGGTGTGATCCTCTATTGTTTTGTGAGAGCGATGGCCACCGCTTCTCTCGTTCTCTATGCCCTCCCTCCCCTGGCCTCCACGAATATTGGCATGAAAGTGAGAACGGACTAGCGACCGATAACCCGTAACCGCCACTTTTTCTCTGACTCGTCGAGTTTTCGGTCATGGAGTGTCCGTCGTCTCCATGACCATCTCTTAATGAGATGTTCGAAATTCAGGGCATTAAGGAGAACGGAAACCTAGAGTTTCGGTGCATACTTTGCTTGCCAAAAAGCACACATTGTCATCAGCAAGAACAACAAACTCTAATCTACGGAAACACGTCAAGGTAAGATGGGACACCTGCATTATGCATTGGCTTACATTGTAACGTTAGAACCAAGTTTTTCTTTTCTTGTAAATAACAGGCGAAAAACCCGAGTCAAAAGGAGCTTTCGTAGATCGCTTCTCTAGCTCCGAATCTCGTAGCGGAGGTAGACGTTGCTACTGAGTATGCGCACCGCTAGCTTTCTCTGCGCAATTTCAGGGATCATTTCCAGAGGCTGTAAGCTAGCGGAATGGCGGGTGTGGGTGCAGCTTTCGGTGCCTTGTCAGCTTACAGGTGAACGGAGTGCAGCTACACTCTTCCTCTTAAATACAATATTTTATTTTTACAAGGACTACCATAATACGGGCGTATGAGAAATGAAAAGTAGTGTTGCAGAACATATTTGAAAAATATAAACAAATTGTTTCTATTGTTTTCTGGATAAGTGTGCGGAAAAAGTAACGTGAAAGTAATTTGTAACGTAACGAGTGAAGTAATCCGTTACTTTTCAGCGAAAGTAGTTGTAACGGTAATCCAATACATTTGAGGCTCGGTAATTTGTAATTGTAATCTATTACATTTTTCAAGTAACGAGCACAAGTCTAGATCTTCAGCAGGATGGATTTGAAAAATGCGTATCACCAGCTTTGCCTTGACGAAGACGTGAGACAATTGGCACTGATTAACACGCACAATGGGTTGTTTTGTTACACTAAATTACTGATCAGAATTGCTTCCCGACCGGCCGTCTTCTAGCGCAGGATCACTCCATTTTGAAAGATGTTCTTGGGGTTCAGGTCTACCTGGACGGCGTGCTGGTAACTGAGAAGCATGGCTAATCCACGCTGCGGCAAGTGCTACAATTGCTGCGGGAGCACGGGGTCAAGCTGGACAGAGACAAATTTAAGTTCCGTCAGAAAGAGGTAAACTACCTGGTACACAAAATAGATGCCTCAAGGTCTCACCTGAAGAAGGAAAATCTGGAAGTGATCATGCGAGCTCCTAGACCTCAAAATGTTTCGTAACTAAGGTCTTATCTCGGTGTCATAGCGTATTACAAGTTCCTGGCTAAAATGTCGACCCGATTATCTCCGCTTTATGGATTGCTTGTGAAAAGCCAAAAGTGGGATTGGTCTAGCGCACCCTACAAGGCTTTCGGAAGTAGCAAAGCAGCTTTAAAAGACGGAAATTTCCTGGCTCACTTTGACCCCAGCAACACTCTTAGAGTAGAGTGAGATGCATCACCATATGGCATTGGGGCGGTATTCTCCATAAAGTTGTCCATGGCCGAGCGAAATTATGCTCACCTCGAAAGAGAGGCACTGGCTCTGGTTTTTGGGGTGACGATGTTTCGACAGTACTTGCTGGGGCGCCATTTCACGTTGGTCACAAGTCGTTGATTGGATTATTTCGTCTAGATCGGCCGATTCTACCGATGGCCACAGCTCGCATATAACGACGTTGTTACTACGAGCTTTTGCGATCTTGTGTATCGAAAATGGTCCAAGAACCTCAATGCGGACGCTCTCAGTCGGCTGCCGTGCCCAGCGGAAGAGGACTCGTCAACTGAGGGGCTGCCAGAGTACGTCCTGCAGATGGAGCAGCACAATGAAAACTTCGTTTTGACGGCGAACCTTCAGCAGCTGGCAGCTGAAGACGACTTAAGGTAAGTCCAAATATAGATTCAGAGTTGGTCCTGGCCTTACCAAGAATCATAAAGGGAAGTGACCCTAAAGCCACACGAAGAAAGGCGAAGCAAACTAACCACCTCGCTTGGATTCGTGTATTAAGGTCGCAAGTTGTGACTCCACAGAGAGAGATCGGAAGACTGTACTTGCCCTCGTGCATGAAAGCCACCGCGCTGCATCTGCCATGTAGGCGTTAGCTCGGTATATTATATGGTACCCCGGAATTGACCAAGATTTGGAGCGTATGGTCAGTCAATTCCCGATATGTGCCCAAGTTGCTCCAATCCCACCGGCAAGAGTTCTATGGCCGGAGACGAACGAAAAATGGCCCAGAGTGCACATGGACTTCGCCGGCCCTGTAGAAGGGATCATGTTGTTAGTTGTCGTGGATTCTCACAGTAAGTGGTTCGAAGTAGTTACACTCAAGTGCACGTCAGAGGAAGCCATCACGTCCGCGTTACATTCCATGTTCACCCGGTTCGGAATGCCACGTATTGTTGTTTCGGATAATGGGCCACAGTTTGTAAGCGCAGGGTTCCAACGAATCCGCGAGCGGAACAATGTTCGACACATTTCCTCACGTCCCTATTTCCCCCATTCAAACAGGCTCGCAGAGCGAGCCGTCCGCACTGTAAAAGAAGGGCTCCAACGGCTGACCAAGGGCAGCACGGTAACTCGACTAGCGCGATTCCTGCACGTGTATCGTCGCACGCCCGGCAAAGATGGTCGTTTCCCATCCCAGCGCTTACTCGGCTACGATACACGTTCACGTCTGGACGCCGCTTTGCCTCCATTACGTACACAATGCAGTCTAATCGGAAACTAATCCTTTTCGTTCAAGACAGCCAGTGTGGTCCCGGAACTACAGTTCTGGCGACAAGTAAAGCCCCAAAATCGTCAAGTCGACCAGTGGTTCGCGTCTGGTGCAAGTGCAGTCCCCAGACGACGTCATCCCGGTGACGCAGTTCCTGAGCCTCCCGCGCCAAGACCAGCTTCCGAGACTGCCCCACTCGAGGCCGTACCAACATCCGGTGTCCCGACTCCAGTGCTCCAAGCTCTACTACGATCAACGCGAAGTCGTCTGCCCCGGTCACGTCTCTTCTACAAAGGTAGAGGAGTGTTCGGGAGCAAGTGACGCTGCACACACTGCGGTTCATGCGGCTGACGGACGCTGTTTTGTTTTCCTGATTTACTTTCCACGGCCGATTAATCAAGATCGTCCAAGCCGATAAACGCAATTGGCAACGTCGAATAAACGTTCAGACTGTTGGGAAACCAGACAGGTTGCCCATGGTTCCTTCTTTCGGCATCCACTTCACTTAAAGCCGAGTGTATCGATACGTAGGTGATTATCTAGTTATCCATCTGACCTCCACCTGTTCACAAGCTATTTGTGAAACGTTCAATTCCTGTTCGCACAGTTAAGGGTCTACAATATCTGTATCTAAAACGTCATCTTCAACCTCAAAGCTTGTGCTGGAGCTGCCTGCAACGATCCGAAAAACCAGTTTTCCCTTTTGCAGTAACCACTCTCCACTCGAAGTCGGTAAAGCTTGGAATTATCTGATCCTTGTTTGCTTCTTATTCAAAATCCTGTCCTCACCTCTCATCAGCAAGCGGCCAACGTCAGCATGACCGACTGCTCCAAACCGCGTACCCAGCAGACCTCCGTACTACCATTCAGCGTCTCATCAGAACCTCGACCGTCCTTCATCTAACAACAAAGGACGCAAACACACATTCCCGGCCGGCATTCCATACGTGCATACCACCGCGCACCGCCTGAAGTCTCGGTACTCGGTTCAACACGAAGGTGGTCTTCACACGTAGGATGAAGTTAAAACAAAAGATCTAAAGGGTGAATAACTAAAGTCGTCCACCAGAATATATGATATAATGATATGATATTTATTTCAGCTCAGGAGAGCCGCGGCGCCGTAGAAAGGCAAATCGCACATGCCATGAAGGCCTGCAGCGCCGCTTCTAATGATGATAAAATGGTATTGTACGGATGAATTGTGTAGATGATGATGATGATGGAATGATGACGAGGGTGAAGAGCGTCGGGCCAGTCAGGCCTAGCAGCGGTCTTCGCGACGGCGGTCTTCCCGGGGCCGCCATGGGGTGCTGAAGCGCCTGGTGATGACTCCCTGCGTGCCCAGCTTGCAGACGAGCCGGCCAAATTTCCGGCGACGCAGGGAGTTCAGCACCCCCCTAGTGGGGCTCCAGGATTTGCTGCCGGTGTTGGCCGGGTGGCGGTCTTCGCGAAAGCGGGCCTTGATATTTCCCAGCTTGTGGTCGGGCTTGTAATTGAGCAGCGTGAGCACCTTGTCGATCGAATACATAGACCCTGAGCAAATGTCAAGGAGCGCAAAGAAGCGCAACGATGGGCAGTGGCCGGCGCGTCGTCTGCTTCTCCTGCACCCTTTCGCGTTGCTAACTTCAAAACGCCGCGCCGGCTTGTTTGACTGCGTACGTCCCGGCATATATTGAAAACGTAGTGACTGTATTTTCTCTCAGGTAGAACTGAGCTGTTACTTTGGTACTGTGGACGTAATGCTCCAGGCATATCCTGGATAATTGATTAAATGTACCCTGACGCCGAAGGCACTCACGCAACAAGCTATCGGGTTGACTTGCGTCTCGGGGTGCTAATCATGTCCGCCCTTACCTTTTTCTTCCATATGTATGGAGAATGTTTTATTTCGCGGTACTTCGGGAAACGTGTTTGAGGTAAAATTAATTTCATTCACACTATTATTTTGTCATATTGGTGAACATTTGCAAGAAGCTTGATTTAGTTTTTGTTATTCTTGTTATGGTATTAATAAAAACTACATTAACAGTGTTCAAACAGTAGTCAAGCATAATTCGATGGTTTCATAATTCGCGAATTCGCCAATATGTCGATTTGCTTAATATCTTACCAAAATAAATGTCTTGATCTAGAAAAACTGGTCAATATTTTCTATCTGAATAGTATATTTGCATGACCGACCTTTTTGAGATTATTTTCGATTCGGAGGACTTAAGTCACCGCGATATATGGCTGGTTTAAAATATAGAATCACTGATATGTTTCAACAGAAGTAGAAGCATTTAACTTGGAATACATTTTAGCGCTCAAAAACAAGGACAAAAGACGAGAATCAGACACCACAGCGCACTGTGGTGTCTGATTCTCGTATTTTCGTCCTTGTTTTTGAGCGCTAAAATGTATTCAAAGTTCCAAAACCAACTAGTCCAACAACCTACTCTACTGAAGCATTTAAAAATTATTTACTGCCAAGTTGGTGCAACGCAACGTGACCAGAAAATTAAGGACAATGCAACTAGAAAATTAAGATGGTGCAACATATTTTGCCTTAGCTGAACGTAAGACCGCAGACGAGGAGTTTGTCGTATGTTTAAAAACAGCAATATTAATGATTTAAGATATATACATATGTATCTTTTAACAGATGTGTTGTTTAGATGTTTGACGGTACTTTAACTACGGATTTGACGCACCACTTAGATACATATGCAAACTATATAGTCACAATGTCTCGGCTTCAAATTAGACCAAATAAAGCACTTCAAATTACTTAACAAATTGTTAGTCAGCAGTGGTAAAACAGCAAATAGCAACTCGTCAAATCTGTGAGTAACACACTGGAACTTTTCTCCAAATAACAGCACGAAGCGCCACAAAGACAGCGTATCCGAAGCAGAACGCTATCTTGGTATCTTGAATAAATTAAAGAAATATATTTACCCACCTTACTCATTGTTTTCCGCCGGCCCCACGTCAGAACGTTCTGACGTGCGGATGATGTTCTCATTAAGAAAACCCCAGCCACAAATGCAGTTTCGACGGCTTTGACTGAGCGATAAAGCAAAACAAATCAATCACCGAAACAGAGTATCCATTAGGTGATCGCTAGAGCTCAGGAGGTAAATAAAATAAGTACAAATGCAGCATTTTATCTCCTAACGTCATTGTTACCACGTGCCCCCCATGTACGGTAAGGAAGGACTTCGCGCTTGTAGCCTTCGCTGTTTTACTCATTAGCATGAGACAAGATATTGTTTCAAGTGCAGACCATAGAGTAATATACACAAGGTAAAGAGCGGACACTGCCATAGGCCCCAGCGGCCCAGATAGACGAGTGACCGGTAGCGCTCCTAGCGGGCGGCATTAAGCATAATCTGGTTCCGGTTCCGGTCAAATTAGTTTCGGTTTCGGTTTGGGCGTTTTTGCTCCGGTTCTCCGGTACCCTTCTCTCTCTCTTTCCTTCCCGCCTCGCCCCTCGACTCCCGAAGCCGCTGTTCTTTTGTGTGTGTTTTTTTTTCTAATATTGACGCACTTTTATTTTTTAATTTTACGGTAGAATCCGTGCAAAATGTGTCACAGAATATTTCAATTTACTTTAGAAAACAGAGGTGTATTTCTTGTTCTTTTCCTATTGTAAAACATCGAAGTTACACAATCGCCACAGACTCCTGGCTGGTGGAGCATTCTGGGGTCAACAACAGTAAGTGGTTCGAAAACATTTTATTGGACCACATCCATGTATACATGATTTACTTCAAAAGCTCTGTATGTTTTATACGAAACTGATACTCACAAAAATAAATTAATATGAAGGAGTTCGGCATATCGTACACTTCGTAATAGATTGTTAGCAGAACCAAGTTAACAAAAATTTTCCACAGAGAACATGCTGAATGATTCATTCACTTTCACGCCGACTCGGG
Source organism: Ixodes ricinus (assembly GCA_037355805.1). NCBI lineage: Eukaryota > Metazoa > Arthropoda > Arachnida > Ixodida > Ixodidae > Ixodes > Ixodes ricinus. The sequence continues at coordinate 84,837 of JAZHYW010028845.1, read as the reverse complement.
CACGGGAAGTAAGTACAGAAATATATAACACATCGCGATCATTACCAGTCATAAGAGTATAATAAGAGTGCGAAGTACAGACCGGATAGAACAAATTCCCAATTTCCGGCCAATATAAAAATCGCCAATTTGCATAGCCTCAAACTCACTGCGGGCAAGCTATTACCAAACAAGGAGAGCTCTATTCGAAATCTGACAAAATTCAACGTCCCTAAACATTCCCCGAAATTGTTCAGGAAAGAAGAATAGCTTCAGAAAAAGAGCCTAAAAAACTATAGACAGTGGATACAACTGGATACATTTTCTTTAGAATATTTTTACCCTCTATACACTATTTTCTATAGAAATTCTGTAGAAAGTGAATAAGTATTTTTGTTCGTCAGCCGTGATACAGATTTGCTGGAAAAAGGGGAAACAAATGTTTGGAGTGCAAGCAGCACCGATCAATTAATAAGCGCTTTCTATTTTTGGTTTGGCAACCGCCTCCGTTAATACATTATTGCTTCAGTTGCTTACCAGCCACTGAAGAGTGCAACCGAACTTTGTTCGAATTCCGGTTAAGTAATCGAACATGCCAATTCAAGCGCGTATTCTGCAAACCATTTTTAAAAGCCGTTTGTGGCACTCCCCTGAGCAAAGGCTAAAACCACCCAGACTTCAAAGTGTGCGATACACAATGGTATAGACACCTCAAACATGTGCCACACTCTCTATTATTGGAAGAAAGTGATTTTCTAGTTGCTGAATGAAATTAAAGGCAGCCTGTGATCGTACTACTAAGTTCCCGAAGAGTTTTCCTGGCACGTGGCATGCTTCAAGCACAAGAAAGTACTGGTGAGGCCTGGTCAAGTTATCAGATTCATCCCATAGTAGCTGAGAACAGCCACAGCTGTGAATAGTCTGTTCAAGCACAAGCTTGATCAAATAGCCCCGCACGTAGTAAGTGGACGAGTCACCAATTATGTTAGACTTGATGTCTGATGCCAGCTCAGAAATATCCTCTAGTGGCGGGAAGTTATCGATTGGAAGACATCCCACATTGTCTGAAATTGAACTTCCATAATGCGAAGGTATTGGCAGCTCCTTGAAGAGGTCAGCCTTGTCATCCTCTACGTTTCCATTGTTCGACAGTTTGAACAGTTTCTTTATCACTATCTGTTTTAGTCCGGTGAACTGATGCAGTTTCGGGTTTGTGTTGCAGCCCAGCATTTGTCGTATATAGCTCCAAAAGGTTTTTCAAGTGGGTCTTGCTGCAGGCGTCGTGTAAATAAGAACTTAAAGTCATGGCTGTTTGAAAGCTCATTTCAGAGCATGAGGATACATTTCATAGTAGCTTGCCACCTTATGATGGCTTGTGGCTGTCTCCTACTTTGGAACTGCCATGCTGAAATCCATCCGAGTTGCTGGTGTAGGTAATCGAGTATTTCAGATTCTCCCTTCAGAATGGCATGACGAAACTCCTGCCCTGTCTTCTTGAATTGTGAGCTATTCAGACAATCAAAAAGTATGTACAGTCGGCACAGAATGAAACGCGAACAAGGAGCGCATGGTTTTCGACCCACGCTGAGTCACCTAGAGACCCAACACCGAATGTTTGGATGCACTGAGCAAGAGTCTAACACATCGAAGGAGGAGCCATCTTCTTGCAGCTCCCATCTGGTTCAGGTGGTGCAGCATCTAGCGAAAACCATGCACCCACTGTTCGCGTTTCATTCCGTGCCGACTGTACATCCTATCACAGAAATAGGCTGTAGCCATGGCTGCCTCAGGAAGCTCCTTGGCATAAACAAGAAATATGATTGCAAGAAAGAGTCAGGCACTCAGTACCTGTGCGGCACGATTTACCTCCATGTTACTGAAAGCTTTTTGAAAAATGTCTCTCAGCAAGTTTCGGAGCCAGCTGCAAGCTCATCTCACGGGTAGAACGATAAAGTTCAACAATATGGGACGACTCAATGACCTCATTTCCAATGCAAAGTTTCTGTGCTTGGAGATTGCTCTTGGTTGTTTTGGGGAGGTGCGGAACATGAAAGATGAAGTAAACATATTCGTTGTCAACTTCAAAAAATGGCCTATCAACACACACACCGTTGGTTGGCCAAGCTTACGTTTGAAGCCCCCTAATCACAGACCACAGCCTTTACTGTGAAGCCAACAGTCTTTAGCTCCCGAATGAGAGAACTGAGGAGACTGCGTTTAACAGAAGACGTTGTTGGAGTGTGCAATACAGCAGGCACGTAGCCAGGGGGGGGGGGGGGGGCTGCGCCCCCCCCCTCCCCTTGAAATCTTCCATTTTGCTGGGGCCTCCTCTCCCCCTCCCCCTCATACAGCATTTTGTCATAAGCGCCCCCCCCCCCCCCGAAACAAAATCCTGGCTACGTGCCTGCCCAACAGTGTATGCAAGGGGCTAAGTTCACCCCACCTCCTGAAAATTTCAGAAAGCACAACAGCCAAGGCTCTATCTGTAATGTTAGAAATACGTTCAACACCGTCATCTGTAAATCCAAGGACAATGTTGCGTGTAGGGACGTGAGTTAAGTTCTTTTTTAAAACTATCTCATCGAAAATCAAGATGCCCACACAATCAAGTGCAGCCCGACAGCCCGGCGGAAACAACAGCACGAACTCAAACCGATCGGCTCCACAAATTCCCGCCAAGCATGCGAGGACGCGGGCGGTCATGCGTCACCTTGATTGATGCAAAGTCGACCGAATATGATGCAGCAGAAAGCACAGACGGACGGCACGCACGGCACGGACGGGCAGAGGCCATGCAGAATGATGCTGAGGCGACGGCGTGCAGGCAAGCAGGCAGGCCATGGCAGGCGCCATTCATCACGTGGTGTTTGTGACGTATTTGATTAAAACTATTTAGTTGTTTTAATTACTTTAAATAATTCTAAAGCATAACAATTTAAAAAATAAATACTTCTCGGAGAAAGAGCTCCAATTAATATTAACCAAATTACAGAAAAGCGCCACGTAGCGGAGGGCATTAAACGCACTATCTGGGCCGCGAATCGGCCTCAGTGTCCTCTCTTTACGTTTACTATATTACTCTATGTGCAGACTGTGACAAAAAAGGCGTTCGTATGTTCGTGCTGTCGCGCACCATACCGAAGCAAGTACAGCATCTTCAACTATGCAAATGACGGAACGAACTTCCCATCGTTGCGGACGTTGCGCACCAAATGGCGCTACCTGACGATGGAAAAAAACACGCCTTACGCCCAGCTGGTTTTATCTTCGTCTTTTAGGAAGAAAGGCTCTGTCAAAATACTACCTCCTGCTACTCTAAAGCATGCTTTCGGAGGCCTGTCTAGACGGGCCTTCCTCAATGTCAGTATGAGTGAAGCCTCAGCATCCTGCATAGGCTTTCCTCAAAGTAGAGCTTGGTTTAGTCCTCCCTGTCGTCAAATCTGGATCAGCCCATTGACCCTTCCATGGCCTCTTTCGGTGCTGCTTGACTGGTTGGAATACTGCATCAAGCACTCCAACAAGTATGTTAAATGCCAGGACCAGCCAATGTATTCTATCACGCTGAGTTGTGGTGGCCAATACATCGGAAAAACGGGCAGATTCCTGAACTTTCGCCTTGGGGAACACTTCTTAGAGGTCACCAAGGCGTCATCTGACTCTTACCATCCAATTGTTGCGCACGCTCGTACCTGCCATGATTGCACCCCTAGCTATAAAAGCACAACGGTGTATGGTTCACATAAATACAAGTATATGGGCCAGATATAATTGAAGCATTTAAGATCAAGAATGCTACAAGCAACGTTACAGAACCTTCGTTGTTGTTATCGACAAAAGAGCTGGAATTCCTTGCGCCAGAGGTACCCTAGGAAAAGCCTATTTTAATTTTCGTCTTCTTTTTCGGAGATTTTTTGTTCATAATTAAAAAAATATATATTTTTTCTTATTACGTTCTTTTTAATTTCTTAATTTTCTTCGATCTAAATTCAGCTATATTTATTTCCATCTTTATCTTTTTATAGTATTTTTGTTTACCTTCAATTGTTTTTGTGACCGCGGTGTTCGTAGTGCGATGGACATCATATAAATGTGTCATTGCTCGATGAAATAACTGTGAGGGTATATGATGCAGTGATTCCATTTCAGTGAATCATTCTTTCTGTGTGAACTATAGTTTATCCAACGCGGTCTGCTACGTGTACAAAATCCGTACGTTGGCCTCAATTAGATGTATATTAGTACCTGTTGTTACTTTTTATTAAGATGCATCTTAGTATTTGTATTACGGAACACTTTTTCAAGTATCACTACCCAGCCCTGGTAAGGGGGTGCTGGGGGCAGTTAGTTTTCTCTGCGGCCCACTCTGACCTCCGATTGATGATGCATAAAACTCAGCACAAAGGCCTTGCTATTAACAAAGCATTTGTGCTGGGCATTCTACGTCACCTATCAGAGATAAGCGTTGGACGCAGAGTGAAAACGAGTGGCGCGGAAGCATTTGGATCTGAGTCGTGTTCTCACTGAATAAACATATATCCCTGTTGAACGCAGCAATCGTGTCCAATCTACGTCACTTCTCGGAGGCTGCGCTGGGCTCCCGTAAATGTGACTTAAAACATTCAGCACTGCGCCCTTTTCTTGTGGTTGTAGAATGAACACACCATCAGAAGGCGGAAAAGGAAAGTGACAGACGGGAGCTGTCAAGTTAGCCCCGATGGGCGCCTGGTGTCTACGCTGTGGATGAGACATTTCGCCAGTGCAGTACCACGACCGCACGCCGGGGTGATGCTAATCCAGGTTGAAGCGGGCAGGGGTGGGGATGAAAACGCGGATCCCTGGCTCCTGCGGGGCGAGCTTTCGCTCCACGTTTCCCGGGCTTGTGTCCGTTAATGCACTCACTCCCTCATTAAGTAATTAATTAATTTATTTATAAATTAATTAATTTATTTTAGGTGACCCACAACCAGCTTGACGCCTCCTTAGTGGTCCACTTATTAATGTCAGATTGTAGTCAATTTGTTCGCACACGATAAAAATATGGAAATCCAGGACAAAACAATGGTACCAACACACTCTCTAAATTTACGCCCTTCATCAGCAATATCTTGGCTAACATTTCCACAAATCTGTTCTAAATGACTATACGCCAATTGAAGGCGTGTCACGGGGACTGAGTGATATAAATCAGAGATCTACTATACCTACGAGGAACGCACAAGTAGGCGTGAATCCATTGTAGTATTTCCGATCTTATACAGAAACATCAATCCACGGATCGTCCCCCTGCTGTGAAACGTGTCCAAATCCGCTCCAGTGCGAGAGCGGAAGAACCATTCAGGTAAACAAAACAAAAATATAAGGTTGCTCTTTATTTGTCGCAAAATACATGAGTGCAAATAACATAATAACATTATCTCGATTATTAGCACAAAGTTGGATGGAATTCACTGGAGACTTAAACGAGCAAATAAAGTTGATTGATATGCGGAAGTATCTCGCTTACAGACACAAAGCTCTGAAAATGAAGAAAAGTGCCCTACATACTACGACGATCTTGGAAATCTCGGAAAACAACTGGAATTCGCTAATCGAACTTAGTTCATCCGAGTGCCAGAAAGAATTTTTTTAATCGCCACGTTGCTAGTAAATAAGCAGTTTTATTGCTGAAGGTAAAACATTAGATTTTCTGTTTGATAAGATCAATTTGATTTTTACCATTCCATTTAACCAATGACCGGTGAAATTTCAAGATTGCCGAATCAATCGTCTTTCTATTGCGGTCAGTTCCGTAAGATATGAAGAATGGGCTATTTAAGTTGTTGATAATTACGTTGACTACACTCAGTTTTGTTTGAAGTGCTGAGCGTGGCAAAAGCTACAAGAACGACATCCGGGCTTTCAGCGCGCCTGACTAGACAGCGAACTCGCGCTGTACAAGAATCTTTCAGGGAAACATGGCTGGAACACTTAAAGGGAAACTCGATCGGTTTTTGTATTTAAGAAAAATATACTTGAATCTTCTTCATTTAGCCTCCAGGATCACGAATCTAAAATATATATTTCAGATTGATGCGCCAAGTAGCCACAACAGCGCTTTAAAAATAGCGCTGAAGCCCCTCCTTTCAGGAGGGACTTCAGCGCCCCTCCTGAAGCCCCGTTCAGTGCAAGGAGGGAATCGTGACGTATGTCAACATTCCCGTGCCTCCCGCAAGCCTTACCCGAGCGGTCAAAACTGCTGCAAGTGTCCCTTCACAAGCTGAACGCGCAGGGCAGTTCGAAGGTGGAAGCCTCTGGATTGGACGTTACGTTCGGGTCAACTACTTGTGCTATTCACATTTACAGGACAAAAATACGCTAGAATTCACTTCGAACTCGTTTTTCTCAAGAATCTCTTCGGCTTTCCTTTCACTTCAGATCCTCTAGCGCATAAAGTGAAACAAAGTATGGTACATCGGCCTTGAACCGGCTCAAAAATCGTAATTTTTTGAAGAGAGGAACTCTTGCCTCGTAAAGGCAGTGTCCTATGATACAAGTTAGATGTTTCTGCAACACACTGATTGCCATCGGGCACATTGTGCTTGAGGGCCCATAACACTGCGGTATAACAGACGGCCGTGGAAAATATAAATATAAATATAAACGTGTTCGACGCTCCTGTGTCAAAGCATTTTTTAGCCTTTAAAAGCCTAGTCTGCAGATATAAATTTCCTACACAGGCTATAAATGCGAGGTTCTCAGTTGATCGGGTTCTAATACCGTGTAGGTATTTAGGTACAATAACGGAAATATTGACAAAGCGGGCCTTCTTCAAAAAGTTTTTTGTTGATAATACCTAAAAGTACATAAACACAACAAAAGCCGGAACAGTAGCGCCACCATTTATAATTAAAAAAACAAGAACAACAACAAAAAACAACATATTTCTCGGGGATTCCAGTTTGGCTACCTAATACATGATCTTGATTACAGTATAGCACATGATGACTGGTATTATAGGAACGTTCCAGTTTTCGCTTCTATACCCGCTTTTACCTCAAGAAAAGAGTAAGTTTTGCGCATTGTTCATACGCCGCGCGAAATAGTTCTCGCCAGATTTGGTTGTCGAAGGCACAGGCGATGCTTTTGGCGTTTGAAACGTGTACTCCTTGATAAGATAACGTGTATCCACTCCAAAATGCTACTAAATATATCTTAAATCTCCACCTAAAGGTGAAAATTAGTAATCATCCGCGAGAAGCCGGACTTTTTTTACTACGGTTATTGAGGTGAAAACAGGTATAGTGTATACTTCCGTTTCTGTAGATTGTCACTGGATTACCGAACAAATATGTAAAAAAAAACGTACTATGACACTGCATTTTTTTTCATCATACCCTCACATCGAGACAGATACATTCGAGAAGAACTTTTTTTTTGTTATAAATTCGAGTCTCTCTTTTAGCTTAGAGTCGACTGCGATGTCCTCATGCCTTCTTCATCCTCATTCGGCAACTGCAAGAATCCTTGCAGCGTCGTACTTGATGGAGGACTGAAAGAAACAATAGTTCATTCAAATCTATGTTATAAAAAGAACGGCATCTAGAAATTTGGCAATTCAGACGGGGCGACCTTTGGGGTTGAATATCGCGTGCCTTCCTGATTGGCTAAATTGATACAGGTTGATAAGAAAGTTTAAATCTAAGCGCATTTAAGAACACTTTTTTTAAAGTCTGTATTATAAGTAGGGTTTTGTGTTTTCGGGTTATATTTTTGATCACACTTGGGTGTGGTTTTTTGGGTTTATATATTCCCACACAATAGGTGTTTTTGTGTCTATTCCCGGTATCGGACAAAAATATTGGTGTTTGTCAGGGCTTCGCTCTAAGGCAAACACAAGTAAAACCAACACGAACTGGAGTAGGGTTGAATCTCCAGGGAACGTGAGCTTGCCCAGAATACGAATAATTGTTATTCGTGCATGATGCAGTTCTTCAGAGATTAGGTTTGGTTAGGTCTTGGTTACCCGTGACTTGCCAAAGTATCCTGATAAAAGACGCTTAATGAATGATGTTTGGTCGAGGTTAGGTCGGGTTAGGCTAGGTTAGGCCTTGGTGACTTGTCATTCGCGAGAATATTTTAAAGTATGATGCTTTTTAAGGCTAGCCCCTGATCCAAAAATGTGTCCGTCCGTCCGTCCGTCCGTCCGCGCACTTCCCGATAAATTTAGCGGGGAAATTGATATCTCGAGACCTTTACACGAATTCAGTTTATCAGCTAAATTTAGCGGGAAAATTGATGTCAGGCGACCTGACGTCACTTGACCTCTACATCAATTTAGTTTCCCAGGTAAATTTGGTGGAGAAATTGATGTCACGTGACACGACATCCTGTGAACTCCACACCAATCTAGTTCCCCGCTAAATTTAACTGCAAGATTGACGTCTACTTTGACTTATATGATAGTATATATATATATATATATATATATATATATATATATATATATATACCAGTTATATACCCACGCCTTCGGCCTCCCGCCACCATGCCCGTATATATATATATATACATTATTGTCACCTGACATATATCCTACAAGACTGTATATAGTCCTCTAAAATAATTTCAACGATCGCTTCTTAAATACTGCATTTTATGAATCACAGGTCTTTGAAAGTAAGGGCCGCGACCAATATTTTGCATAATGCCGTTCTACTGAGGTTAAATTTGGTTAAGTTGCGTCTTGGTCAGTCGGCGTTCTTCAGTTTTTCAATAAATGGCGAAAATCGATGTCGTCCTGTTGACACATCCGGCGCGTCAAAAAAGACGCGCTGGATGTCTTCATAGATCGATAGATCTCGGACTCAGTCGACAACGATACGTTGGTAAACAAAAGCTACTTGCCTTTTCCAGTTTGTCGCTGATAGGCAGCTTGAGCTTGGCCACGGTTATGGCAGCAGCAAGCGCGAGCTTTATCGCGGCTAACACGTACGCTGGAAACTCCTGAGGGTCGACGCCGAGAGGGACGGACGCCATTGGTTCGGATGTTGACTTGTTTTCCGGACTGCACCTGAAAATGGAATGTCCCGCAGTTAGTCAAATCAAAGATAAAAAGCAGCAACTTACACAAAACAAAATTGTGCGCTTGCTCCAGCTCCAACGGCTAGGGGATAGGGCAGCGTATTAGTCGCTGTGGAGGGACGTTATAGTTTACGGAGGCGTGAAAATTTAGGTTATGTTCCCGAGGAGTTTATGGATAGAAATTAAGTGTTCAAGGAGAGGTGTATCCCACCGAGCAACATGATAAAACCGGAGACACGAAAAATAAGGACAGACACAACACCGTCTCGGACAAAGCTAAAAAGTTTTATTCACAACACCCTACCTTTATAGGGAACAAACTTTAGCTGACGCGGAAGCGGAAAAACAGCAAATGCTAGTATAAGCACTACGAGGACCACCCATCGCCGATATTTAGTCAATTACAACCTACGAAGCCAATCACGAAGTTGCCACCCAAAGACTGCCAAGAGGGGTGTTGTGTCACCCCTCTTTCGAAATGGCATGCAAAAGTCTTGTGCTAATTTTTGATTAACGCCTTTTCGGTCCAGTTCTCGCGGTTGGTTCGGTCAGGGTATCAACCAGGTCTTATTTTGAGTGTCGCAAGAAAACTTTTGAATGACCTTGGAATGAAGGAAGAAGAAAAAGGAGAGGAATTAGAGAAGTGGGTGTTCCTCGCGTTTTTCACGCCATCTCTCACAATTCGAAATGTTTGACAGCGCAGTTTGGTGTTAGAGTAGTTTTCAAAAACGACTTTCGCCTGAGTCGGTTGAATCTCTTCTTGGGAGTACATGAAGAGTGTGACAAAAAGCACAGAGATCCGGCCATATCGTGCAAAAAAAGGTGTCGTCAATATGATTCTTATAACGTTTGACTTTTTTCGTGTTAAGCAGACTGGCCGTTGTTTTAATAAAAGGCTCCTAGGGCACAAAAGGGCAGTGCTATAAAAGTCACCTAACTTTGAAATAGTCATGCATCTTGATGGTTACAATTGCGATCCCTAGTGGAAATAAACAGAAATAGTTTGCAAAGAATTGGATCTGTTTAAACGCGTTATGAAGGAAACAATTAGGATTACATCAGCAGGGAATTGTGTTAGCGTTCGTCCAGTTGTTCTTGATAAACAAGTGCGGGCGTTTTTGCTGTTGTAGTTTTTAGATTTTGTTCTGTCAATTTTTTGTTGTGGTTGATTTTGTAGTTAGTAATTGATTAGATATCGGCAATGGGTGGTCCTCCTTTTGTTCATAATAGCATTTGCTGTTTTCCATTTCCGCGTCAGTTGAGTTTTGTGTGCTTTAAAGGGAGGGTTTTGTGAATAAACCTTTTTAGCTGTGTGCGAGATGGTGTTGTGTGTGTCCTTGTTTTCCGTGTCTCCGGTTTTATCATGTTGCTTAATATTAACCAGCTCACCTGTGCCCTAACTGTTTTTTCAGGTATCCCATCGGTTTGTTTTACCACCATCCAGAGAAGAAATTAAGTGATTTTCGCCAGTGTCTTGTTGGTATATAGAACACAATAAACTAGTTACAGGGATGTAGGCTCTTCTCACGGGGAATGTTAATACTCCAGCTGTCAAATGGCCACACTTCAACGTTCTTACCGTTTTTTATTGTAAGCAGAAGTGTCACGACATCCAAAACTTTGATTTACTTTTAGATCTTAGAGAGCACAGTCAGTGTTCCTAGTAACCAATTTAATGCATAAGATAAAGGCTTCTCAAATCTCGACTGCGTACGCGTGACTCAGGATGAACTTCGTAGGATTTCATTGCATGTATATTCCCCCACCCTTGATGTATTGCTTTTTGTTTATAATTACCCAATCGTCAATTTTTATGTATCTTTGCCACACTCCTGGTATAATTGTTTCTGCTGCAGTCGACATCAGGATGTAGCACAATATAACCGTATTGATTGGAAATTTGCCTTGGAATCTCTTTATGTAAGCAACCAAGTCATTTTATTCACCAGGATTAAACAGGAAACGATGGTGACATATATTTGACTAAGAAAAGCAAATAGTTAAACTTCGCTAGCTGGATTTCCTGTGAGCTAAAATAACTATTGAAAAAAATAAACTCTTACACGAGAAGTTTAGGAGGAGCAGTTTCCCAAAGATTGGCAATAGAATTGGTAGCATGTAAGAGCTCTAGAAAACCATTTACGAATATCCAGAAAGCGTCATCGCCAAGTACACCATGATTCGGGTTAAACGGATCTCGTCAATATTCCAGAGAAATTCTTGAAGTATGCTATATCGCGGCTTAAAAAGTATATAAGTTTAAAAATATTCCTTAATTATCGAGGAAGCAATGGTGTGCCCGAGTTGACTGCGTATCGTTTTCGATATGTCCAAAAACAAAACGTACCAACCATACGTCAACCGCGTTGCCTCACTTGGATGGCTTTAGTGACCTACTAAGTTCCATTTATGTCGTTCAGGAGTGTTTCAAGCTTTGAATGAAAGTGTTGCGACCCATATTCTCTACAAATCGCATTGGAATTCACTCTGCAATTCCTAGATATTGTGAATTTTTCGCGCCTATGGAGTGCTTTAGTTTTAAGAACTCCTTAAAGACAATAATCTTTTTGGATATGAAAAATACCGGTGGTTGCTCCGGTCTTGATGTCAGGCTACACTAGAGATGTTCTTAACTATATACCAATTTATCTTCTCTCCCTTTTTAAAAGTTTTTGAAATTATTAAGCATAAATTTTTGTCTTCCAAGCTTAAAAATTTAACAATCCCTTATCATATGACTTTATGCTCTGCAGGTGAACGGCTATAAATTTTGCAACTTTTATATGAACCACATTTTGAGTATTCTTTGACCGAGCTCGGTCAAAGATCGGCCAAGTGTTATAATGTTTATTCTCACACACTTGATATCCATAGCTCTGGCTGCACTAGGTTTCATTGCTCTCTCGAAAACTTGCTCATAAAGAGAACTCAAAAGTACCAATATGTCAGTGCACTTTCACATAGGCTATTTTTTGATAAAATATAAACGCCTTCTTACCCTAGATCACGGTGCGTCGTTTTGATATCCTCAGGGTCGGACCAATATCTTGGATCATGGAGTGTTGGCTTTATTTTCTCGGTGTCAGACCAGTACCTAGGATCATGGTGCATAGGCTTCATCTCATTGGGGTCAGACCAGTACCTAGGATCATGGTGCATTGGCTTCATCTCATTGGGGTCAGACCAGTACCTAGGATCATGGTGCATAGGCTTCATCTTATTGCGGTCAGACCAGTACCTAAAATCATGGTGCCTTGGCTTCATCTCATTGGGGTCAGACCAGTACCTAGGATCATGGTGCATAGGCTTCATCTCATTGGGGTCAGACCAGTACCTGAAATCATGGTGCCTTGGCTTCATCTCATTGGGGTCAGACCAGTACCTAGGATCATGGTGCATAGGCTTCATCTCATTAGGGTCAGACCAGTACCTGAAATCATGGTGCCTTGGCTTCATCGCATTGGGGTCAGACCAGTACCTAGGATCATGGTGCATAGGCTTCATCTCATTGGGGTCAGACCAGTACCTGAAATCATGGTGCCTTGGCTTCATCTCATTGGGGTCAGACCAGTACCTAGGATCATGGTGCATAGGCTTCATCTCATTGGGGTCAGACCAGTACCTGAAATCATGGTGCCTTGGCTTCATCTCATTGGGGTCAGACCAGTACCTAGGATCATGGTGCATAGGCTTCATCTCATTGGGGTCAGACCAGTACCTAACATCATGGTGCCTTGGCTTCATCTCATTGGGGTCAGACCAGTACCTAACATCATGGTGCCTTGGCTTCATCTCATTGGGGTCAGACCAGTACCTAACATCATGGTGCCTTGGCTTCATCTCATTGGGGTCAAACCAGTACCTAGGATCATGGTGCCTTGGCTTCATCTCATTGGGGTCAGACCAGTACCTAACATCATGGTGCCTTGGCTTCATCTCATTGGGGTCAGACCAGTACCTAACATCATGGTGCCTTGGCTTCATCTCATTGGGGTCAGACCAGTACCTAACATCATGGTGCCTTGGCTTCATCTCATTGGGGTCAGACCAGTACCTAACATCATGGTGCCTTGGCTTCATCTCATTGGGGTCAGACCAGTACCTAACATCATGGTGCCTTGGCTTCATCTCATTGGGGTCAGACCAGTACCTAACATCATGGTGCCTTGGCTTCATCTCATTGGGGTCAGACCAGTACCTAACATCATGGTGCCTTGGCTTCATCTCATTGGGGTCAGACCAGTACCTAACATCATGGTGCCTTGGCTTCATCTCATTGGGGTCAGACCAGTACCTAACATCATGGTGCCTTGGCTTCATCTCATTGGGGTCAGACCAGTACCTAACATCATGGTGCCTTGGCTTCATCTCATTGGGGTCAGACCAGTACCTAGGATCATGGTGCCTTGGCTTCATCTCATTGGGGTTAGACCAGTACCTAACATCATGGTGCCTTGGCTTCATCTCATTGGGGTCAGACCAGTACCTAACATCATGGTGCCTTGGCTTCATCTCATTGGGGTCAGACCAGTACCTAACATCATGGTGCCTTGGCTTCATCTCATTGGGGTCAGACCAGTACCTAACATCATGGTGCCTTGGCTTCATCTCATTGGGGTCAGACCAGTACCTAACATCATGGTGCCTTGGCTTCATCTCATTGGGGTCAGACCAGTACCTAGGATCATGGTGCCTTGGCTTCATCTCATTGGGGTCAGACCAGTACCTGAAATCATGGTGCCTTGGCTTCATCATCATTGGGGTCAGACCAGTACCTAGGATCATGGTGCATAGGCTTCAACTTATTGGGGTCAGACCAGTACCTAGGATCATGGTGCATAGGCTTCATCTCATTAGGGTCAGACCAGTACCTAACATCATGGTGCCTTTGCTTCATCTCATTGGGGTCAGACCAGTACCTAGGATCATGGTGCATAGGCTTCATCTCATTGGGGTCAGACCAGTACCTGAAATCATGGTGCCTTGGCTTCATCTCATTTGGGTCAGACCAGTACCTAGGATCATGGTGCATAGGCTTCATCTTATTGCGGTCAGACCAGTACCTAGGATCATGGTGCATAGGCTTCATCTCATTAGGGTCAGACCAGTACCTAGGATCATGGTGCATAGGCTTCATCTCATTAGGGTCAGACCAGTACCTAGGATCATGGTGCATTGGCTTCATCTCATTGGGGTCAGACCAGTACCTAGGATCATGGTGCATAGGCTTCATCTCATTAGGGTCAGACCAGTACCTAGGATCATGGTGCATAGGCTTCATCTCATTAGGGTCAGACCAGTACCTAGGATCATGGTGCCTTGGCTTCATCTCATTGGGGTCAGACCAGTACCTAGGATCATGGTGCATAGGCTTCATCTCATTGGGGTCAGACCAGTACCTGAAATCATGGTGCCTTGGCTTCATCTCATTGGGGTCAGACCAGTACCTAGGATCATGGTGCATAGGCTTCATCTCATTGGGGTCAGACCAGTACCTAGGATCATGGTGCATAGGCTTCATCTCATTAGGGTCAGACCAGTACCTAGGATCATGGTGCATAGGCTTCATCTCATTAGGTCAGACCAGTACCTAGGATCATGGTGCATTGGCTTCATCTCATTGGGGTCAGACCAGTACCTAGGATCATGGTGCATAGGCTTCATCTCATTGGGGTCAGACCAGTACCTGAAATCATGGTGCCTTGGCTTCATCTCATTGGGGTCAGACCAGTACCTAGGATCATGGTGCATAGGCTTCATCTCATTGGGGTCAGACCAGTACCTAGGATCATGGTGCATTGGCTTCATCTCATTGGGGTCAGACCAGTACCTAGGATCATGGTGCATAGGCTTCATCTCATTAGGGTCAGACCAGTACCTAGGATCATGGTGCATTGGCTTCATCTCATTGGGGTCAGACCAGTACCTAGGATCATGGTGCATAGGCTTCATCTCATTGGGGTCAGACCAGTACCTAGGATCATGGTGCATAGGCTTCATCTCATTAGGGTCAGACCAGTACCTAACATCATGGTGCCTTGGCTTCATCTGATTGGGGTCAGACCAGTACCTAGGATCATGGTGCATAGGCTTCATCTCATTGGGGTCAGACCAGTACCTAGGATCATGGTGCATAGGCTTCATCTCATTGGGGTCAGACCAATACCTAGGATCATGGTGCATTGGTTTGATTTCTTCGGGCTCAGACCAGTATCGGGGATCATGGTGCATCGGTTTGATCTTCTCGCCGTCGGACCAGTACCTTGGATCATGGTGTATTGGTTTGATTTTCTCATAGTCAAACCAGTATCTTGGATGATGGTGCATCGGTTTGATTTCCTCGCCGTCGGCCCAGTACCTTGGATCATGTTGCATCGGCTTGACCTCTTCGGTGTCTGTCCAGTATCTTGGATCATGGTGCATCGGCTTGGCCTCTTCGGGGTCGGCCCAGTACCTTGGATCATGGTGCATTGGCTTGACCTCCTCGCGGTCTGTCCAGTATCTTGGATCATGGTGCATCGGCTTGGCCTCCTCGGGGTCGGCCCAGTAGCTTGGATCATGACGCGTCGGCTTGACCGTCTCGGGATCGGTCCAGCACCTTGGATCATGGTGCATCGGTTGAAGGGGAAGTTGATTGTTCGTATCTTTTAAGTAGCAAGAGCCATTTAATTCGATGTCCTTCTCGCATATGCTGGTGGCAAGTCTGCAAAGCAAAAGCATTTAGGATATTCAAGTGACGCCTCATATTGGCATCACTGTTTCCACACATTGATGCACGCGCCCTAACCAGGAGGTGCCTGGCGGTTACGCATATAGCTGAAAAGGGCGGTGAAAGTACAAGGACGAATAGGTTGTTCTAGGAAATATTATTAAACACTGAATGAATAATATTTTATTCTTATTGTTATTTTTGATATTAATTTTGCTTTAAGATGAAATGCACGAGAAGGAAGTATGGGCGTTCATTGATTGGTTTCTAAGAAATATTCTACTCTTGAACAAATCTAAAGAAAAAAAAAGACTACTGCGCGAAAGAATTACAGCGTCTACTTTTCCCACAAAATTGGTTTTCAAGTCCGCCGTCGCGTTGGCGAGCTTTGAGATCTAAGTGTGTCTTTAGATTACCCTGTCCGTTTTGACGCAGCTGATGCTCGAATTGTTTTGTCAGCCCTACGTACCGAGGGTATTGCCTGCAGAACGCCTAGAGGATTTGCGAACCGCAGCAACTTGCTTGTTTTATATTTCGCTAATACTCTATTCTAACTTATACGGATCTATGGTCTGAACGGTATCAGTACCAACAACTCTTTAAAGCTGGATCGCGTGTAAAATAAATTATTTTTCAGTACATAGAAACCGTAACCTCCGTGATAATGCAGGTTGGTCGTGCAGATATAGTTCAAGAAATCATATTTTTGTATCCAACTTACATCATGGGTGCGAGGTATTAGATTTGATATATTTTTAAATCGATTCCCGTAATTATTGACTGCCCTGACTTGCTGGAGTAGATTTCGTTTACAGACCCACACGCGTCGAACTCTTTGCCTATACCTTTACATATTGACCGTACGCGGATTAGACGAAACACAATGTCTCGCATGGGCTGTACATACCATTGTAAATGCCGTAACCTTTATATCATTAATGAATCTAGGAAACCCTTACTCAAATCCATCTTGGCGCTCTACGACTCCCGACGAGTACGTGTGCTCCGATGTTTCGGCGTCGAAGTTGGCAATATTTGCTGGATAGCGTGTCTATTTGCTTACACGTGTTGATTCTTTCACACATATGTTTCTTCAATTGATCGTTTTCTTAATGAAACCGGAGTCATTGTAAACTTGTATTTTAAGGTCTGCCTATCCTTAATTTTGTTTGACC
Organism: Ixodes ricinus; assembly: GCA_037355805.1. Classification (NCBI taxonomy): domain Eukaryota; kingdom Metazoa; phylum Arthropoda; class Arachnida; order Ixodida; family Ixodidae; genus Ixodes; species Ixodes ricinus. The sequence continues at coordinate 67,914 of JAZHYW010028845.1, read as the reverse complement.
ATTTTTAGGTTTGTCATGTGGAGTGTTTTATTTGGATATTCGAGAACCAATGACCGAAGAGTCATTGCTAGGCACCGAAAACACTGCAGATTAAATCGTGATTATTATGACGGAAATAGCAAACAAAATGAGATAAAATAAAATTCAGGTAATAAAACAAAGCTTGAATCGAAAAAAAGAAACACAGTACCCTGGCTGTGGAAGGCATCTTCTTAATGGTTCTGCGATGACTTGTTTTAAGTGCCGCAGACTGAAGATATTGTCGTAGGTTGTATCTCCCTGCAAGGGCGATCAAAGGAGAAAAGAATGACTTCTTAGGATTCCAGAACTCAAACACGCACGATGGTAATTAAGTTGTCCGGTTGAGACTGCCTTAAGCTACGTGTCCAGAGCATATTTTCAAAAGTAGCATATTGTCCAATGTCTACAGCGCGAGTTTAGAAACAGTATTGCATCTGCAAAATCGAGTATTTCAGAGTCGATACAAAAAAGTTTTTAGAGCTGCAGAAATTAAAGAAAGAACACAAGAACTTGCGTTAAGGTTTTTTTTAGCCTTGGGGCTAAGTTGGAGGTCAGGGAGGCCTGGAAAAGATCCAACGTTAGCTAATCTGTTAGCTAATACAATATTTGTTTACTTAAATATTTAATGTTTGATATATGGCGCTTAACGTAGTTATAGAATTGATGCTCGGTATCCTTAAAGTTTTGCCATGAGGTGAAAGATTAATTAATTTAAAAAAATGTTTATTGGTGCCCTACGCGACGAGAAATGTTAGCCTTGCACACGGCTTCACACCGAAACTAACCCGTTGAAGCGCGCCTTTGACGCCGACCCTCCTGTTCCGCACCGGCTGTGCAACCGACGTCCCCTAGGCGCAAATAATGTAAGAAGTGTGTCGCGAAAGCGGGGCGAAGGGATCAACGTCTAGGCGTGCTTCGCCAGGTTAGCTTCGCTTGACACCACGTACAAGAATAACAATTCACCAGCCGTAGCGCCCACTGCCAATTTATTATCTAAACATCGAAGTCACGCCTATGGTATAAGAAAATCGACTCGCCACCAGTGGCGAGCCCTGGTGGTCGGAGAGGCGAAAACGATGTGACTGACCAGCCCTCCCCCCCCCTTCCCCCAAAAGGAAGTGTCTCTGCCCACGGGATCAGTGCGTTTCGCTGCATCCGGGAGTCGGGCACGCCGCGACGCCCCACTCCTCGCAAGCCTAGACTTGACCTCCTCTACACCTCGATCGTGAACGTGATTCGTAGCATCCAGTGGTTTCGTCATGGAACACGCCACCGGGCGGGCCGCCGTAGCTTGCCGGAAGGTGTTGTTGCAAGGAGTGAATTCTCCCCCGACTTTTCACTGAACTTTCTCCGGCTTGCCAGGGGCACAGCGCCAGTTTGCATGCCCCTTTATGCCCACAGGGGACCATACAAAAAGTCTTCGGTCCCCGGCACGATTTGACCTCACCACCTTGCGAGTGTGAGCCAAGTGCTTTGCCGACAGAGCTATCCAGAGTCGGCGATTGGAGCATGCTAAAGTGAAGGTGATCCCTGGCGCGCTCGCGCACCTTCTTTTGTCTCGTAATTCTTCCTCTGATGCTGCGCCATCTCACGGCTTGTGTCAGAAATCAGAGCGAATCTTTCTTAGGCGCTGCCCGTCAGATGTCCTTCTCTTCCCCGGAAGGCCTATCACGCAGTCTATGGTTACCAGTTGTTGTGAACATGATCAAGCTTGTATAATTGATTTTATGATTGTTCATTAAACGTAGAGAACTTAAACAATCTAGAATTTTAGAGACTTACATCTCTCTCCAGGAGGAAACCCACTTCCTCCCTCTCCTTCTCGTGGATGCCTCGATGGTTTGCAAGAAGGTACCCGGCAGATGAGAGTGACGAGGCGACAGTCTCAAAGCTGGAACAAAATAAAAGTGGTGGTTTGAGCCGGCAGGTTTATCATATACAGCCGTGTCGCTAATATGGACCCTGTTAATATGGATACCCCGCTATATGGACACCAGTTTCGGGGACAAACTGGAAAAATACGTGCATTTTTTTGCTCGGTATTATGAACAACTCGCATCATGGACGATTTTTGGGGGCAACGGATGTGTCCATTTTAACGACAAATCACTGTACTAGAATAAGCTGCAAGCGGAACACTGGGACGAAGGTAGACCAAGAAAACGCAAGGCGCACTCGAAACTCTAGTTTGTGAGAGTTTCAGAAATTCAGGGTGCGGCGAGTCTCGATCATGTTAAAATAGCTGAGCAGCCAATGTGACAACAGTGTAAGTCAATAAGGACGGTGAAGAGCGAATCACGCAGCAAGAGGTAAGATCATGAGACACGCTTACACTAGAATTTACTTCGAACTCGTATTTTTTTCGAACCACTTTGCCTCCCATCAAGGAATTACTCGAAGGAGAATTCGGATCAGAAATTCGCAAACAAAGAACAAATAAAGGGCGTTAAGAATAAAATAAAAATCAAGAACGTGGCACCCAAAAGACTTAGGGGGAAGTCTGACCTTTTTCGAAAGAAAACTTCGAACTCGGCCAGAAATGAGAGTTTGTGTCAGTCCAAGAAAGTGCCATTAAAAATAACGTTGTTAAAAACAATAAACGTAGCGGAAAATAAAATAAAAAATGAACGAAAATGTGAAGGGCATTGCGAGAAAGGTCGACGACTTTATCACATCTCCTACATTAACGGATGAGAAGCTTGTCACCGTGTACTGACTCGAGGCAACGGAAGTAACAATCGTTCAATTTTAAAGCTGAGAGCGATGTAATGCGGATGTGGAATCCTCAAAAGAAGAAAAAGAAACTCATATACGACAAAGCCCATGGCCATTTGTTTTCGGCGGAAAATAACAGGGAACAATTATTCGGGTCGTACCGAACAGTATGTACCTTTATTAACATTGTAGATGTGCAGTTGCTGTAGTTAGCGCATTTTTCTTTATCAGTGAACGATGTTTAACTTCGCTCTATTTCAGGCCCAAACCTCTGTTCCCGGCTAGGTGTCACAAGCCGCCGCCCTATTCAAAATGCTGATCCGCGTGCATCCATCCATACAAACGGAACACCTGGAATACGGCGTTGGCTGTACAAAACTGCCACAGTATGCGAGTTGCTGTTAAGAAAGACCGGCATTGTACGTTCGTATAACTGAGTACTGAGCTTTAACTACGTGTCAAGGCCGATCGGGAAAGACCTATGCTCCCTTTTCTGTATTTCGCACGGCCAGTCTGATCATGTGTGGAAGAAGAAAATGTCCGCTACTTCCCCGCGCGTGGTGGAAACACTTCCCGCTGCTCAGTGTTAAAAAGTCACCGTGTTTTTGTCGCTCTAATGCACTGATAAGAAAAGAAACTGTATAACAGACCGTGTGCAAGTGAAGGATGCTAAACCTGGAAAATATAATTCCACTGCAAAGACAGTTAAAACAGCAAAAATACAACTGACAAATCCGCACGTGGCTTTCGCGCAAAAAGAAAGCAAAAGCCCCGGCAGTACCGATATAGTATCCTTGACCCAAATAAAAAAGTTATTTTTTGTTTCTTTTCAGATTCCATACGCGACTACATATTTATTCCTGACAGGCAGGCACGTGCAACTAGAAGTATTTTTTTACACAAAAACACATGTGCACGCAGGGAAAACTTTAATCATAACAATAAATAACATATAATAAAAAAGGCCTCGACATTATTCGCTACATGGTCGTGTTTTGGGTGCTGTTTTAAGTTTCTATCAAAAAGGGGTCACGATGCTTAAAATCAAAATTAAGGCACTGTAATAAAAAAAAATATGTTAAATGCGTGGAGGCTTTCAAATCTGTACAACATGCTTTCGAGCAGTTCGATTCGCGGTTTTATTTCATCGATTATGGAAAAACACCTTAGAGCAACGTGGAGAACTGAGAAACAGGGATGGGGGGAGGGGGGATGTTTTATTTGTTTGGGAATAAAAGTATGACCTGAGCCACTCACCCGTAATGTGTTATTGCTAAAAAAGGGTCAGAGAAAATAGAAAAGAGAGTTGATATATACTACATATTTTAGGACGAGGAGAAGGCAATGTGAAAATGTCTCGAGAATAAAGCTGTCTTACAGTGGAGGGAACTAGCGTGGATAACACCGAATTTTGTCGCTAATCTGTCGCCTCGTTGTTTATACTTCCAATCCCGCCGATTAAATTAGACAGTTGTTTGCTTGTTTGGTGTTGTCAAGAAAAGAGGGGAAAATGGCACAGGGGGAAGCTATTTGCTTGCGGAAATGGTGTCTTGGTCTGCCTCATTAGTTTGGCTAGGGGATACAAAACACAGTTCTCCGGCGTCTATGTCGTAAGCTGGGTTACAGTACCGCCCACAATCTGGCACAGTAGAAGTACTACATACGGTTGACCAAAAAATTGCACTTCCTACACGCTATTTTCAATTTCAACATTTGACCTTTACGTAACATACAAGCCATCAAGAATATACCTTTAAATAGTACTACATCTGGATAATACAATTCGTGCCGTGGAAAACCCACTTTGGAACTGAATACGCGAACCTTGTGCCCTACTAACTGAGAAGAAAATAATACAATACTTTTTTTAATCTAACATTCGACCTGCGGTACAAGTTTGATAACCTCTGTTTGATTGTTTATATCTCCCCTTTCTGTTATTTTGTTCTTCTGCCTTAAATTGGCCTTAAATTCCAATGCCTTGACTAAGCCAGTCCGGCCTTCGCTCGCCTTGAAGTCCTTCACATTATCAAGTGTTCAGCCGTCTCCTCCTCTCCGCACTCCTCATACGAGTGTCTGTGTCCTGATATCCAGCTCTGTACGCCCTAGTTTACAGCACGCCCGTCGTAGATTTAAACAACCTTGAACACCTTCTACAACGAGGTAGCATGCTAAATCTTAATTTTTCTATATAATTTTCTAAGGCTAGTTCATTCTCCACATCGGAATTCAATATCGCATCTCCTGTTGAGATTCTAATGGGCTGCTCGAAAATTTGAACCTGAGTTTTCGAGTTCGCGACAAACACCAATTCAATTCCCCGCTAAATTGAGAGGGGAAACCGAATTGGGGTTGAGGTCATATGATGTCACTTTTCCCGCTAAATTTAGCGGGGAAACTGAATGCGCAGTGTTGCATTATGGGACGTCACACACCTACACATCAATTCAGTTTCTGTGCTAAATTTTGCGGGGAATTCAATTAGTGTATAGGTCTGTGACGTCCCATAATGCAACGCGCGCGGTTACGCCGACGGCGACGCCGACGCCGCTCTACGCGGAAAGGAGAGCCTGAGATCTGCGCTCTTAAAACTTTAGCATTTCTAGAATTTGTAATAACGAGAATGCGGAAGTTTAAAGAAGCAAGAAGGGTTGGGCTACCTATGAAACCATGAATTAACCTATGCAAACATTTTATATCTCCAACAGACCTATCAAAAAGACTCCATAATTTTAAGTTTTCTAATATCAAATTATAATCTTAATAGCTAGCCCTTTCGACCAGTTTCGATAATAAAAATGTCGACCCTGCACACTCATGGAACACGTCATGTATACGCGCATTATAGTTCATCTCTGTCGGTTCTACTTTATGTTTACGAACAAATATGAAACTTCAAAAGACCGCTTATGTGTTGCCCAGCTGTCCGAATTCGCCAATAATCTTCACGTCCGCACTTACAACAACGACCAAACTAGCGTAATTTTCATCGACATTGCGTAATAATTTGATACTGTCCATATTGTGTTCTTCTCCTAAGGCTATCATGTCTGCGCACTGAGCCAGGCACTCTTGACTGGTGTGCTCAATGTCTTTTTCATAGAAGTATTTCTGTACAAATCGATAGATATCTTCCTTAGTTTTCAGTGTCGCCTGGCATTACCCGATGCAGCTTTCTTTGGTCAGTTTTGATTTAAAAATATATCCAATCACTTGATATTTTAATTAGCATCTAAAATCAGACCCTTTGGTGATGAAAGCACCATATATATAGAAACAATTATAATATTTCTTTGATAACAGCTGCCGTCGGCATGAAAACGCAGCAAAATGACAACTGCGCTTTTTTGTTGTTTTTTAAGTTCTGTCAATTCTCGATAAAAAAAAAGTCTTGGAGCTGATAAAGCTCCGTGGAGAGGTCTTGCGATGCTGTCGTCACAGGGGATTTTGGAGATTGTTGCGTCTGTCGTAGCTCTGCTATCAGTGGTATGGCCACGTCGATAACCGGGTCGGCCAACTGTGCCCGAGCGGGCTACTGGAGGTTCGACGCCGTCGTCAACACCATGCGAATGCAGGTAGGCAATCTCTGGAGAGATAACTCCTCCAATAGTATTGTGTCGAATGATGCGGCCCTTCACCAAGAAGTTGTTGGAGGCGTCGGATCAATCGCGGGTGTTTGATCGTCGAGTTCTTCACTTGTTAGGAGCTGGTGTAGGCTGCGCTGCTGGGTTTCTGACGTTCGTTTCAGCAGTTTCGTCTTCAAGGTGGAGAAGGGTTTTGTCGCACGCGGGGCGAGAACCGAATCTCGTACTTTGGTCGCCAGTTCTGGTCGAAGAGTGGCGACCACGTATTGGAACATACGGATCTGTGACGTGATACGGTAGGTGGAGAACTGGCTTTCGACATGAGCGAACCATATCACCGGATCGCCAGTCCAATAGTTTGGAAGGGTAGACGCATTGGTGAGATGAAGGATGAAGGATCTTAATCGGTAGCCATGAGCGCTTTGATGAAGGGGAAGATGCTTTGACCGGGTCACCATTTATAAAATCATTTAATGACAATTAAATAGATGGGCCTTCTGGTCGACAGCCGTCTTGGAATTTTCGCTCGAGCTCTGTTCTCTTGCATGGTTCCGCGGTCATCTTTGTCTTCTTTTGGCTGCTTCACGATCATACATGATGGCAAGGTGCCTTTTATGGAATTACAAGTAAGTGCTCTGATTGGCTGATAAACATTAATATCTCGAATTGCAAATACATGAAAATTTCTACAAAATCAGTTAATTTGTCTTTCTAGCATTTTCTTTTAACACGCAACGTTAACAGGGTGTTTGATTACAAGCACTTAGGCGTTCGTTCCTTACAATCGCTAAACGGGTGTCATCACATAGATAACGTTATTTCAAGTTCCAATAACACTCTTGGCTTATAGAAAAAAATCACTTCTCCGCCTATTAAAATGCTTGCCAAAATCCTTTGTACAACAAAACTAGAACACGCAAGTGCTACTCGACACCTTCACCAAAAGTTTCTTTTTGAAGAATCAGGAATGTCTGTTCGGAAAAGGTAGCGCGGTTTATCGCATGTGAGCATTCCTCTTTCACCAGCGCATCTCACTGAAAAACATACTTGGCCTGTAGTCTTAAAAAACGTCATCAGTTGGTCCGACGATGTGTCGTCCGTGACATTCTGAAAATTCTTTCTGAGATTCTGACGTATTTAGGCAAACGTACTGCAAACATTTTTCCCATGTTCTGCGAAGAACGGATAGAGTGAATAATTGGAGGAGTTCGTACGTATTCATCTTGGAACAGCTCGACTATACACGGACGAAAAGAGAGACTGGACGACACGTCAATGTTTGTGTCGTCCAGGTTTTTTTTTTCGTTCGTGTCCCGTTGGGGTGCTTAAAAATTAGAAAGAAAGATAATTTTCTGGAGACGGAGTCATGCAAATTATGCAAATTAGTATTTTCTTGTGCATGAATCATAAGAACAGCATGCCACATAAAATATTATTAAAGACAAGCAACACAACGTATTATACGAAATGTGCGGAAGATTTTAAAATAATCAATTACTTCATTTGTGAGCACTGAACAATTGGCTGGGCGGAGTCACCCTCCGGTGTTGACAGTACGTATCTATTCTTTTTTATGGGCTCTTGCGTGCAGCGCAACAACATTTACGCAAACAAATATTGTGCGCCGCTCTAAGATAAACAACGAAGTGTTCTTTTATAGTCTGGTTTATATCGTCCATGACTGTACTCTTAAAAAAGAATCGATAGCCTTGCAGTGTTCACGTGCATTGCGATATTGTATTCGGCTTCAATTGCCGTAACTGGAGGCTTCGAACCAAACGTTTTTGCTTATAAATCTGATTTTGCAGTGCAGTATACATGGCGGCAGAAGTGCTTATCTTCCCATGAGGAATGATAAATCGTATGCACTACTGCAGGTGGCACCAGTCTTGATAGTTTCAGTATCACGTGACTGTTATTGGGATAGGAAAATCAGGTGCTAAGTTATACCAAGATGCACACTTGTTGAAGAAAATATGCCTTAAGTCAACACCAACTGTTGAAGTGCAATCGGCTCGTGACATGTTTTGGTTACTTGCTTACATTATGCTCGTAGTATTTCAAACTGCCTGCAAAAGCGCTTTGCATTGAATGCGTTAAGGAAGTTTATTATGCTATTTCACGTGAGTTAAAAAAATTGCACCTGAATAAACACCTTGAGGTATTAAAATACGTAATGCTTGTTCCTTTCTTAATGTATTATGATGGAAGTTTGTACTTCAAAGCTGTTAGTATTCAAGGGCACACGTCATCGCTGAATTGATTGAAGAGGTACGTGAGTGGCGAAGAAGAGCACCTAAACAATTTGTTGTTCATAATAGTAATAATATTAGTAATTTTATTTCACATGAAAATATATATTGAAAGGCACTGGCACATAAAATAAAAAATGCTTGCATCTGGAACCAGGCAGCCAATAAAATAATATATTGTTATACAATACCATAAGCAAAAATGATATAAACAAAACAAATTATTGTTGAATTATTGTGATAATAATACTGATGTGACAAAAGGACTACAATGAAGTAATTATATGATTATTTTGAGAACCTATGACAGCATTCACAGACATTCGTTTTTGCTCAAATGGAAGAGAAATTAAACAATGATTCTGGTGAAGTGTTAAAAAATAAGGACGTCTAGTGCCGTCTTTCGTTTTACCGTAATTAATTTATATTTTAATATTTATAGACAATAATACATCATAACATTTTTTTCTTTTCAAGACAGCGGAGGGGCAGGGACAAAAAGCTACATTCAATAACTTTATGAGCCTTTCTGTACGCTGCCGGTCTTATTACAGCCAAGCTGTATACTTCTACCAGCCAAGGAAATTTTCGTATAGTTGTAAGCAAAGAACTCCCGGCAAACAACTGAAGGCAAAACAGCACTTCTCCTTTGAAATCACGCATGCAGTTCAGTATCCATTTCAATAAAGAAAACCACAAAACAAGCACCACTAAAACAAGCATCAAAACCACATGATCGGTGATAAGGCGCGTGTGAACAATAGAACACCCTCCCGCACGTTCCGGTAAAGATTAGGTTTGCAGCTGCTTCGAAAGGGGTTGACGTCATTCGAAGGCCTCGTCTGAAGTGAGGTCACGTGACACTCACACGGCCTCCGATTGGCTCCGATGACTCGTAACATCCGCTGCGCTTAAACGCAAGATGAAACGGAGTACATAAACTGATTTCATCGTTGCTGCAGCACCGCGATGAATAGACCAGGCATAGTTAGGGCTCCCGAGGAGCAGCGTAAATACTAGGGGCGGCAAAGGGAAAAGAAACGACAAACGACCAGTGGCAGCGTGCTGCGACCGGCGGCGGCATTTCGTATAGTGCAGTAGGCAATCGTTGCAGGTGATACCACAGCTTCACTGACCAACCACCTTCACAGCGTGGATTGGAGCCCCAACTTTTTTTACTTCAGATTTAAAATTGTTTCTAACATAATAGTATTGAATGTCACGTATTTAAAAAAATTGATCGAATGATGGTATATCTATATATGGCAACAATTTTGTTTCAAGTTCTAAGCTCTCGTAAACTGAGATATAAGAAATGTTACAATATGTTTTATTATTCAATAAACCCCATGTTTGTCTTGTAAACGTAACAATTCCCGTACACCGTAATTCCACACCGCATAATTAATTCGCCTAATGATAAAAAATAGTCCACCTCAAGTTTACACCAGATGTACTCCTTACTTTGTAACGACACGCGGATATTACTCGCAGTTCTTTTTTTTTTTTGTAATGAACTGTAGCTGTTCTTTCCGACTGAGTTGTGATCAAGCATTACCTTTAAATATTTAACTTTCAATTTATATAACAAGGGTATACAACTGCAGATATTTTTATCATCTTCGAGGTGAATATATATGTTTTTGGTGTTAGTGTAATACTGTTATGAGGATTCCGAAAGCACATTAATTAAGTTTTATTGAAGTTCACTTATATGAAAACATTCTAAGACCAATTAAGTTACAAATCTATATCCTCCTGAAAGAGATACACAACTTGATTGTAGTTGACGTGCGTTAATGATAAAACGGTCTCGTCTGAATACCTAAAAATTATAGGTAATAATCCAAAGTAAACAACGGTAATAATCCAAAGTTGTTTACATGAATATAAAAAAAGCATTGGGCCTAACGTGCTACCCTGTTGTACAGAGCATTTCATTCGCCATTTTTGCTTACACTATTTGCAATTTTTACCTTCTGAAACCTATTCGTAATGTAGTCACTAAAAAAACTTACAAACGGACCTCTGAAGCCATGCTTATTCACATTTTCAAAAAAGATATGATTTATGGCGTTACAGTCCTTGGACAAATCTACGAATAACGCAATCGCTACTCAATGTTTTTCAAGCCTTTCATTCACACAGTTTGAGAAGTCTAGAAATGAGATCGGGCTAATTTTGCTACCTGAAGCCATATTTTGCTTTATTTATGAACGAAAAGTTTCACAAAAAAACAATCACACCTATTTGAATCCATTTTTCTAGATTGAGGAATCGCTGGCAATTTCGCAATTATTCGAATTTTTCTAACTACTTCCTTATTGTCATTTTTATATATTGGTCTTTCTTCCAATATTTTGTTGACCCTTCGAAAATTTTTCCAGTCGTCATACAATCGTCAACTATCGCAACTTTGCTATTGAAAAAATTAGAGCGAATATCCCGAACACAAGTTTAATATATTCCAGGTTATTTCGCAAATGACATGGAATCACGTATATTGATAAGGTTGTGCTAATTTATTTTTGGTAAATCTGCGGACTTAAAGCAATCAATTTGATCCGCCGGTTCATCATGTCTATGCTACCTTGTACAGAACTTATGACACTGTAGAAGCATATTCCACTCGTTCCGAATTGTTAGTTAGGGCAGAGAAGTTCTCCTTGAGATTAACGTTAATGTTTTATTTATTTTTTCTGCCAATCATCTCATTTACGGCATCCCAGCTTTTTCTTTCGTTGGAGCAAATTTTATTATGTAATATTGTTCGTTGTCTAAATTTAGGTACTAGCTTATCTTCTTGAATGATTTTTTATATATCCATTTAAAATTGCCTACAAGTAATATTTCAGCGGTGACAAGGTTGCGTAACAATAATGAATTCCAGTCACAGATGCTGATTAGAATGTCTACCTTTGTGATATGACTGTTTTAAATGTATTGTTAATGGATGTGTCGTTTGTTGGGCTTGCACTCAATATGGAACGTGCTTGAGATAATGGTCTGCTACCTTCTGTTTAATTACAGTAAGAACTAGAGTAATAATGCTAATTCTAGTTACTATGTGATCAATACATGACTTGGTGACTGTGCTCCCCGTAATATTCCTCTTGCGTGTAGTCGGGTATTAAATCTCGAGGCCAAAGCAGGAGAGTGTGTTCAGACATTTGGTGAATCCATACGTTGTTTTATTTAAAACATCTATATTGAAATCCCCAGTCAGTATGGTGTGCTTGTTGTAATCAAATTGGCGCAATAATACTGATAATTCATCACATAACATGCTTTATTTGAATTAGACGGCCGATAGACCACGCATACAATGCATGAGATCAAGCGTTTATGAACAGAACTTCCACAAATGTCTGGGTGATCAAAGGAAACATTATAATTTTCAGACAAACGATCATCATTAACAATCACCATCAAATATACTCCCTTCTTCCTTGCCGGCGCAAAAAGTACAAACGCGAACTAACTAAGGTAAATGCCGCTCACTTATACTTTGCGTAGTTAATTTTGCTTAATAACAGGGGGTCCAGGAGGACACTCTTCCAGAAGATAGAGCCAATAGTTTGACCCAGTGTTTACGTAAACTTCTAACGTTCACATGCATAAAACTGAATTTTACCTCGTCGCTATTGTTTTCTGTTGGTAAGTGTGCGGCATAAGGCTCATTCTTAAACGGATTTGAAAGTGTTCTTCATTCCTACGACCTTCTAGTCAAATTCTTTTCACATGGGGTGTGAACTGCACCGGTGCACGAAATGTCAATTTCATATAGTGCAAGATGAACCTACCATTTACTGATTTAATGCATAATTTCAGTAAACGCCATTTAATGCAACCGACACTGCCGTTCTGAACATGTAATAGGAGGAAATCCAGAAGTCAACTTATTCGAGTATCGAATTCAGATTATTAAACGAACTTATGATTGATGATTATGTTTGCTCTTCGAAGAGATGTGCCAGACACCAGATGACGCTGTAAGAAATAATTTTGGCTATTGAATGAAAGATAAACTCACGGGTACGAAATTGCCCAAAGACCGCGAGCAACACTGGCTGCAATTCCAGAAAGCATGGCGGCTCTCACCGAGCGGCTGCTATGGGATTTCCAGGGCGGTACCCTTGCTTATAAAACCGAAGTTTTCCCTTTCTAATGCAATACCTGTTTTGTTTCGTTTTGATAATCACAACACACGGAGGAAAGCGAATTTATGACAAAGATATATGACCCTTGTAGTTAGAGTCCTCATCCGAATAGAACGAAACGACAAAAACAGGATGCTCTTTTATTTTTAAGTTGATGAGCTTGAGCGATAGCTTTTATTATAGACCCAAAGTTTCCGCTCTCTCGTGCATGACCTGCTTTTGCTTAACATTTTATACAGCCAACACTTGCAGGAAGTCAGAGGACGACATGATGTGGCACTTGTGTTTAGGTATTTTTTCTCCGAATAGAGAGCTAACTCAATAACAGGATGCGCTTTCTGAATTTTTATTTTTATATTTATTTTAATTACTTATTTTTTAACCGAAAACACGTGTATCAGTTGAAAGCCGTAGCAGGAGTGGAAGTTTTCATAATAATATATACATTGTAAATACACACTAAAACTGTGATCAAACATCTATCTGATGAAGCGCATTATCAAAATTTGGTGTGTGATGAAAGCTTGGCAATTTCATTTGGCAGTGAATTTCAATTTTGAATTGTTCGGGGAAAAAATGAATATTTGAAAACATTATGTTTAAGCCTGTATTGCTGGACTGATCTGTTGTGATTGATCCTTGCCGATCCGGTGGATGAAAATGTGGTACATTCTTCAATGCGAATATTAAACTTGCCGTGGATAACGAAATAGATAGTTTTTAATCTATTAATTTTTGCCCTAGTTTCTAACGTCTTCATATTTGCGTATGTAAGCAAGTGCGCCCCAGAAGTGCGGTTTCTAAATGCATAAAATATTCCGTGCAACACATAGCAAACAAAACGTTGGGGCGTAAACGAGCTGGTTAAGTTTGCACATAATTTAAGGCAAACCCCGGAAACTGGAGAAAGGACGAAGGACAACACAACACACAGAGTCTCAAACACAGATGCATTTTATTTAACAGAAGTTCGTGTTTATATGGAGTTTCGCTGCCCCCCCCCCCCGCCTCCCAACCAAAAGAAAAAAGATAGAAAGTGAGAACACCCATTACAGATACGCTAAAACTAGATCCCCTCTTTCCCGGAACAAACCAACAGGACCGTGGACATAAACCGCGACCATTAAATTACCCAAACGAACACAAAAGAAATGAAAGAACTCAAAAAGATAGACGCCTAGGGCTAACAAAGGAACATGCCGACACTTAGGTTGGTGGGTGACCTTGCTCCAGAACGAAACAAAGCGATCAGATTTGTAGAAATCTTCTTAACTCTGTGTTTAAACTGAGAGACGGGGTATTAACCTCATCACCATGATTAATGATAGACACTTTTTACTCACCGTTTGTAGTCATCTCTCTCGGTTAAGATAACTGAGGTGGACTCGCAAAGCGGTACACAATTCTTACCCTCAATAACATCTTTTGACAATTCTGAGTAGGGTTTTTGTTTTTAACACAACGTTTGTGTTCGGTTAACCTGTCATTGAGGAAACGCTTGGTTTGCCCTATGTAGCAGACTTTAAAATCAAAAGGAATTCTCTAGACGGCATCCGACACACAATTGCCATCTTTTTCTCTGTGATGTTTTGTATATGAAGCCTTCGCGGAAACAAACGGTGTCAATCTTTTTAGCCTAAAATCATTCTTAAACGCTGTGCCGATACCGTAATGGTTGCCAACTGATTTCAGATTGTAGGCGATGCGATGGAAAAGAGGAAACTGCGTGTTTGGTGGGTTTGGGAGTCCCCTGACTCTTCTTTTTAAAGGAAACAATGTGAAACAACTGTTCGAAAACATATCCTTCCAGATAGCCAGGTGCAATAATATGGTCAAAAGGGCGTTGTAGTGAGGACTCAATGGAATACGACCATGATTTGTTCAGTACACTCCTCACATGGTTTCGTACAATGCCAGACTTCACATTTTTCGAATGGCAGACACTAAAAGGAAGGAGTGGTTTTGATGTAGTTTTCCATAGTGCCAACACGACATAAACGGAGTTTTCAACTGAATACCTAAAAACTGCAGTTGATCGTTTTTCGTCCTTTCCACTGAAAACTGCAGCTCTTGAGCACCTTCATACACGAAGCTTTCTAGCGACGCGGACAGCGAAGGATCAATTCTACAAACCAAGATATCGTCCACATAACGTCTTATAAGGACGTCATCCAGAGACACGTTTTGAATGAAACCCTGAAGTAGTATATCTAAAAGACCTAGATAAATCTCCGAAACAACTGGGGCTATGCCGAACCAATACATAATCTTTGTTTCTGATAAAAGTTTTTATCATCGTACTTCACACTGTTGCCTGTAGGTATAATTCTAAAATTCTGAGGACATCCGACACAGTGGTTCTGGACTTTGATTGAAACCCCACAAGATTATTTTTCAAAAAATGACTAACATGACTGTGTAAAGTTTTAGGTTCAAGCGAATAACAGAGGTTCTTTATGTCTACCGTAAAAATAGATCAAACCTGCTATGAAACGGTTGTAACTCTGCAACCAAATCATGTAACTCTGCTACCAAATCATATGAGCAACGCGGAGACAAAGGACTTCTGACCTCCAAAACTGAGAGTGCACCTTGAAGAAAAAAAGAAACAACTTTTTGCCATGTGCTATTTTCATTGACTTCAACGCGGAGAGGAAAGTCTGCCTTATGATACTTGAGGAAAAACTTAACTCCAAAAATGTCACAATATATACCATTCAGCTTGGAGACTAAAAACGGAAACTCACACCTTTAAGCACGCCAACCACTTTACTCTTAATGTGTTTAAAATATCGTCAAACATTTTGAACACCCTCATAAAAGCTAAGTCAGATTTTTTCCAAAACTCATTTATTGGAAACACAGCAAATTTCCCAGACTTGTCAGTTTCAAGGACCGTGATCTCTTTTAGAGCGCAGCTCTTAGGCGCCCATTTCCACGTTTTGCGGCGTCGGCATCGGCGTTGGTGACGCCGGCGGCGTAACTGCCCCGCTAAATTTAGCGGGAAATTAAATTTCCAACTAAATTTCCCACTTAAAAAATTTAAATTCTCCCGCTAAATCTAGCGGAGAAACTGAATTTGTTCATGGGTGACGTGACACAAAGTCATGTGACGTCATTTCAGCCCCCCCACCTAAATTTAGCGGGGAAACTGAATTGGTGCTAAGGCCACGTGACATCAATTTCCCGGCTAAATTTAGCGGAGGAACTTAGCCCGCTGAATGTAGCCGATAAATGTTTCCGACCGGGGAAATTTTCTTACTAATAATAATAATAATAATCTTTATAATAATCTTTATTTTTGTTGGGTGTCCAAAAACAGCACAAGGCCTAAATAGTGGTACACCGCTCGTCATCAAGGATACATGCAGGCAACAAAACAAGGTCGTGACTATGTACAAATAATTGACTCAAGCCTATGTCGAAAAACAATCAGGTCGCTAAAGATTAGTGGTAAAATTTCTCCGCTAAGTGTATCGGGCTAAGGAGGAGGAGAAGAGGGTATGGCGGGGCGTACCCTTCCTCCGTACCCTCCCTTCCTCCTCCTCAAGAGCTGCGCTCTAATTTCGCATTACAGCGATTTGTAAACGTTCTTCATTTTTTCCCCAAGCTCCTTCATCACTAAAGCAATCTTTGGGAAATCTCTCTGATTAGTCCTAAAAGAACGAATCTACCAAGGATGACATTCTTTTGCAACATCGATGAAGAAAGGGCGGTTTTTCCCGCAGGATCTGGTACTGAATTGGATAAGCTGTCAACAGCTGAGATTATATCTATCCTTGAAGGTTTTAAATTTTTACATAACTTGGGACCATTTGCTAGGCACGCTTCACTGCGTTTCGTAAAGTCAATACTGAACAGATTGACTACAAGACTGGCCACTTTCGCAACAGCTGAAGACAAAACGGCTTGAAACACACTCAGAAGTGTGCTCTTTCGCAAAGATCGAAACATAACATTGAAGTATCTGGTCATTAACGTCGGCCTCCCAGCACTATCGGCCTCACAGCACTATCCATGGCTCATTGTTATCCCTAACTGACGAACTCTCTTCCATTTCAAGTGACTATCTTCTACTTGGTGCCTGGTATAACATGGTATAATAAGTAAATGCTAACAACCAGTTCTTCTATATTATACACGACATTTTTCTCACTTTGTTTCAAGCTTTGTGTGGTCCCAATACGTCACTGAACCAACCAGAGTGGACCTCAGCAGAGCGAGTACACTATACCTCATTCTTTGTGATTCCAGAACAGTTATTTCTGCAGTCACACACCTTCCGGGGATTAGCGACCATGATATAGCCACTGCAAGTATACAGTGTAGACGTGCACTACCGGCACGGCAGCTTCCGCGCAGGGTTTATTTTTACGATCAGGGCAAATACGCTAGCCTTGCTGATGAACTTGTAACTGCAACGATCTATTCTGGCGCACGCATGTTACTAGTGTTATCTCATCTCCAAACAAAACATTGGGATTCTTAAAACGTCACCTCCCTCACGCCCCCCAACATGTGAAATTACTCGCCTACAAATCACTTATCAGGTCAAAGCTGGAATATGCGTCGGCAATCTGGAGCCCGCACCAGGTAGATCTCATAAACGCACTTGAAGCAGTTCAAGATTGCGCTACTAGATTCCTTCATTCCTGGTATTCATATAACGTCAGCATATCCACCCTGAAAGCAGAATCAGGCTTGCTAGCCTCTCTACCTGTCGTCGCATCACCAACCTTTCTTAGTTTCACAAGTTCTATTATTCTCCGCTTGGTTCCATGCCTTACATCACTACCGCCGGCACACATTTCTCAACACACTGGTCATCCGCTCCAAGTGGCACGCCCACGCGCTCGTATTGTCACATTTTTTTCTCATTTTTCCCCGCGCAGCCTTAGACTGAAACGGCCTTTCCCACAACATCGCTGCCAGTCACCTGCCCATCAACCTTCATGGACAATGTAGCAACTCATATCTCTCTCTGAATATTTATGGCACCCAAGAACTAATCCATGTGGACCCACCCCTTATGTAATATTCCCTGATGGGGTGTCTTTAAGGTAATAAAGTGAAGTGAAGTGAGGTAAAGAATAAACACTTAAAAATAATAATAATAATAATAATAATAATAATAACAATAATAATAATAATAATAACAATATGTATTGCATGTGCTTTGAATATATCAATGTAGAATGACGGCACCATCAAATCCGTAAAGACTTGTGAGAACCAGTCCCAAAAAATATGAAAGTCAATACACACCTAGATCAAGGTATGAAAGGTCTGAGAGCCCGAGCGCGTGTTGAAAGAAACTTTACAGAAGGAGGCGACTACGGCACTACGTACAGAGTCACATGGTAGGTGAAATAAAGAATAAATAAATAAAACAATTGTTGTATCGGAATATTAAAGCAGCATTATGTGCCTGAACAAAAAGCTTTCAATTTTCTTTTTAAAGCTCCTCGAGATGTGACAGCAGTTAGTGCAGAACGAATGTTGTCAAAAATGTGAGGTACATGATGAAGACGGATGCACTTTCCAAAATGCGCGTTGATGCGCATCGCTTTAAACAGTGTTATATCTCGAAGGGCACGACATAAACTGTTTGGGTTTTTTAAACGTGCTCTCCCAGAAGTGTCTGATTGTTACAGTTTGCCAAAATAGTGCTCAAAATGCTGGTAGAGACAGGTCATTAAGAATGTTATCAGATGGTTGTAGACTTGAGCGATAAGCCATGCTTCGCAAGATTTTCCTGAGTAAAGAGTGCACTTTAGAGTCTAATTGCACTGCCCGAACACACTTATCCCATACCGAACTATGCTACATACGAGCGGAGGCACCAGTAGTCTTCTGGTTGACATTGGAAGAAATAAGCGCAACGTTTAGAAAGTGCAGGGAGCACCTCGTAGCTTTTTGAAGATGTAGGAGAGGTGAGAGTTTTATGATACGTCAATATCAAAATGTATTTCTAAATATGTTGTGGTGTTGACATACTCGATTGGCACACAGTTGCAAGACACGTAGTTTGACGCGTGCAAAAAAAAAAACTAACTTGTTTGTGAGAATTCATTTTAGTGTATAACGAGAGCACATTATTTATGTTTTTTAGCCTTGATACTAATTACATTGTTGGAAAATCAATCCATCAACCGTATTACATCTAACAGAAGCAAATGTGGCATGTTAACAAACGTGTCATGCATGGTGTCATGGTACGAACCCTGCGGAACGCCAGCCCTAAGGGACACTTTTTACTGTGAATTCTACATATGAAAATAAGCTGCATACGATTTGACAAATTCGTAAGTAATGCGTAAAAAGGACCGCGGAAGCCAAGGCTGTTGAGTTTACTTAAAATACCTTTATGGGACACCAAGTCAAATGCCTCAAAAACATCGAGAAAAAGCGCACATGTGAAAAAGTTGTGTTCAAGCGCACTACGAAGCACACCGGAGAAACATTCGAGCAAGGGTTGTGTGCCTTTTCCCATAAGAAATATGTACTGGTGTAGCGACAAAATATCAGACTTATCTAGAAAGTTTGTCACTGTCGAGAAAAAAATGTTTTCCTAATAGTTTCGATCCATCTCCATCTTAGCTTTCGCTAATATGGAGATGGGTAAATAACTTTCAACTTTGCCATGGGCTCCATTTTTATATTCAAGCGTGGTGATTGCCGTTTCTAGATCTTAAGGAATATTACCAGATGTTATAATATCGTTTAATATATGGAGGATTAGACTCTTCAGTGATTTATAGCTTCTACGCAAATGTAAGTAGAAAATTTGAGAAGGTTAGAGAACCGTCTAGCTTGTTCATGCTCAGAATGCATAGTTAGAGAGGGGTCGAGGCAGAGTATTCTAGGCTCCCAAGGAAGGTTTAAAAACAAAGCTGCGTCGCGCCGTACAAGTCAGTCTTCCGCTTGCGCTCAGTCCTGCTGTTAGGCCGCTGTCGACGCATGTTATCGTCCGCTCAATCTTGTTTTGTTTGGGCCCAGGTTCGACCCATTACACGTGTAGCTTGCTTCGGTGTTTGTGTGTCATTGTTCCCTCCTTCCCAAAGGTATATGTTCACATCCAAGGCGCTTTAGCCATGATGACGGCGTTGCAACCTGTCAAGCTGGAAATATGCAGCTTTTTCCAGAACCCTTGTCACAAGTTTACAGTTTGATACAAAAGAAATGCGATTTTATTTGTAGGCGTGAATTCTACGCAATCTCAAGTAGAGGGTAGTGTCTAAATTCTATCTTTTTATTTAAAAGCGGTGTGGGGTTTGGTCTAGTTCTTGTTAAATTTGATGTAGAGTTCCTTACAACTTTACGTTAGCAATTTGATGACGGCGTGGGAACTATGATGTTGTAACAGCTAACAAACAGCGCAGAGATACGGACAGAGTAGAAGGCGGAAGACAAACACAGCGCTGACTTAAAACTGAGTCTCGGAAAAGGAGTGCATGTTTCTCTGTAGTTCGGAGAACAGGAATGCTCGCAGATGACTCTAGGAACACCTGTCGTCCTTCTTAAGCGTTGTTTTCATTCCTTGCTTTGGTTCGGGCAACTGTTGTATTTATACTTGTGAGGACCATTAAATCTCATTTGCAATTCAGCGCCATATTTCTCTTCTATCTCCTTCTCTGTCAGTGCCCCTGCGCTGTTTGTTACCCCTTAAAATGAACTATCAACTAGACCAGTTGTCAACGCTACAAAAGTATAATGTATCTATTTAGTGCTCCCTCCTGCTATAATTCCTACCTGGGCCTGGAAGTGTTTCCAAACAAAATAATTTAATTACTAATGCGTAAACGCACGAATAAAATGTGCTGCTAACTGATAGCACGAACGACAAAGTACGGGTCGGGATCTTGTCAGCGGCCTTTTCCAAAAGTCGTAAACGTAGTCGGATGATGTGTTTCTAACTGCACACAGGAAACGAAACATCCGGTGCATGCGCTAGAGCAGTAATAATTCAGACTCGTCAGACTGCTTACGTGGAACCAGCAGGGACACGACGCAAAACCTGCACATGCACTCTCAGAAAAAAAAAAAGTGGAAAAGGTAGCAATGGCGCAGGGGTTTCCGCAGGAATTGGAATTAGGGGGGGGGTCTAAAGTTTTAAGGGTGGGTGGGGGGGGGGGCATTGAAAATAGACGAGTCGTTCCGAATTAAGGGGGTGCCTTCAGAAAAACAAGGGGGGCGTACACCCCCTCCCCCCATGGGGTGTGTAGGAAAATCACTGCAACGGCGCGTTGTTCTCCCTTCTACTGACGCGCCGCCAAGCTCAGAATAAGGCAGGAACGAGATGTTTTTCTCCTTCTCCAGGCGAAGACGATGAAGGTTCCTCCAGTGACTCCTCCCTCCCGCCTCATCTGCTTTCGGTATCGTTTTTTCAAACACGTCACACACATTTTTTTTAATAAACATTTTTTAGTTGATTAGGTGTCAGCGGCAAAGAATGTAGCCGGTAATTCGGTCTTCCAGTTTCAACACGCAGGGCACCTCGGCTGCTTTGACGCTTTTACCGCTAATTTTGGAAAATGGGCAAACGAAGCCGTTAGAAACAGCGAAGTTCCAGAGCAGTGCCAGCAGAAATACGTACACTGGGCTAAAATGTCCATCTCCGTAATTTTTCGTGCAACTACGTCCAAATCAGGCAGGTTTTTCTGCACGGTGCCTGCGCGTCATCTGCGCTACGTCTGGGTCTTCTTTTTTACCGAGTTTTAACAGACGATAAACGTGCTTTTGTATTTCTGTGAGTCACCGACATGGCCATGGCAGTGTTGTGCGTTGTCAACGAGGTCTGGAATTGTCGTCAATGTCTTTATGTGTTTCGCGTACCAGTGGTGTAACAACGAGACGAGATTATGTGTACGGTTGCAGGTTGACATTCTGCATTACATTGCAGGGTTTAATAAGACCGCTCGAGCAATTATGGTGCAATCAACCGACCTGCGGATATTCATGATGGAGCAATGGTCTGAAAAGTAGCCTCTATTGTACACTGACCAACGTAACTGTCGCCTGCAACGCAATGTTGCAGCCTCCCCGAAAGCGATTGGGCTCTCTGATAAGGGCTGAACAGGCCTGAAATATGACGGAAGCGAAGCACGTACGTGTATTTACAGTTAGGAATATTAGCATTAAAGTAAATCAGACAGAACGACCGATGTTGTACTAAGTAAATTTGCTTTTCGTGACAGCTAGATTGGTTTTAGTCGACAGTCTGCTCGTTGCCAAACCTTCAGAACGAACCTGCCACCATTCTATCTTTTCGCTTTAGAATTTCATACTTACCCAATACCGAAACTACAGGTCACTGCTAAAAGACATATATTTTACGTCCTTAGGCTGTTCAACCCCTTTCTTGGAGTGAAACTGCGTTTGCGCTATTTATTAAAATTAAATTGAACCCCAGATTGCCGGACAGAGCACAAAGTGCGCTTCAATTGTGTACTTTATAATGTATGTGTACTTTATAATCCTCTCGTCGATGCCAAATTTATGAGGTCTTAACGAATAAGGCAAACCTTAAAAATGGTGCACTGACCATCGTTCAGAAAGTTATGACTTCCGGCCATGAAGTGCTCTGCGTCATCAATATCGCTCTGTGGATTCGCCAGAGCCACTCGGCACAACAACCGGCCAAAATATTGTTTTTTCTTCCGCCCACGACGTATAACCGGGTACGAAATAGTTAATTACGCAAGTTATCCCAACCAGTCGCTTGTTCTCCAAAGCACCACAGCGCAGCTAATCCTACTCACCGCCTGCCGCTGATCGTGGCTTTGACCGCATTAATAATAGTAATAATAATATTAATAGTATTTCTTTGCAAGCACAAAAATGTGATTCTGGGTTGCGTGCAAGGCTGTACCCGTACGTAGTTGCGCCTCCCATGCCGCCACCCAGGATTTTGCCTCCCTTCTAGTTTTTTTTTTTTAAATACTTTTTGAAGGTTTAAATGTTTTATAATTTTTTTGCAGAGGCCAATACAGGGGAAGGTGTTGGTCGAGAAGCAACTTTTCTGCCAATGAAACATTTCTTCCAACTGCTGAGTGAATACCCCCTTGGCAGAGGTTCATTCACGACGACCACTGCCGCCACGCATGAACAGTGCAGAAGCGAAAGCGAATACTATGATAGAAAAACTGGCGTCCCTCGCGCCATTCTACGACGTGCTTTGCGGGAAAGCGAACACGCCTTTGCTAGGAACCGCAGTGGAGCGTTTTTTTCATTGGCTGTCGGAAATAATCACAGCGTGAACATTTACTTTTTACTAGAAAATTGATTCTTTGTGCCGTTCAAAACACCTTCTGAGCAATGGCGTTAGTGAGAAAAAGTCGCCATACTGCTTACATTATTTAGTGCTTAGATGATCATCTAGAATATCCGTGCATTCAAACCTTAGAGGACACTTAAGCTTCGCCTTGAAGAGTGGAACGCGACAAACGTGCTTTGCGTGGCCTAATGCAATAAAAATAATAAAAAAAACTTGCGTCAGTAGCGTTTTTGGCTCGTAACCGAAGAACCGTGGATTCGAATCCCGCCTAAAATTCTTCAAATTTTTCTCTCAGGCAAATTAATTACTTTATAAAGTGAAATCATTTGAGACATGTGGCGAACCTTCATTCGCATTACATGTCGTGTTTTCATCACTTTTATTCCCGCGTTACGTCACGTTTCACGGTAGCGTTTCGGATTGTTTGAAATTCATGTTCGAGGTCATGTGACTGTGACGTCATAACTCTAACGACCAATAAGGATTTTCGCGTTACGCGGCCGACGCCGACTTTTCTGCGACACGAGCTCCTTGAAGGATTACTCCGACGATTCTTTGAGCTGCCCAGACTAACTATATTTTTGAAATCACCGGCCTTTACTCTTTCCGGTATGCTATTTTCGCTGCTCCGAGGTGCCGCTCCGAGCTCATTTGCGACTTCCGCCACGCTAGGCCAACCGGAGACCCCAGATACAATCGAAAGGTCACGAGGTGCCGCTACTGGTCGATGCGAATTCATGTAAACGTAGCCAATGATGTAAAGTTAAGTAGGGATATCCGTTTTGCGGAGGTTTTTTTTTCAATTTTTTTCTTGAAGCATTAATTAGGATTTTCAGCGCTTACTAGAGAACTTGATGTTACTGATCATCATATGAACACTTGCACGCGGCTCAGGTTGCCTTATTGTTGTTTTTAGCCGATCTGGAGCGCGAGCGCAGCGCTTCCATTTGTCTGTCGGCTGGGCGTCAAGTCAGCGCCTTTGACACTTCAAATTCTACAACAGGAGAACACACACTCAATTTTCTTCGGTCTGTGGGTTTAGGGGTTTAGTGATTAAAGACAACAAGAGACAATTTCAAGGGCGGAAAAGGCACAATCACAAGTTTATTGCTCATATAAATCCACCGGCCGCGCATGCAAAGATCCGAAAGATAAACTAAAACATAAAACGAAAAAAAGTTAACATAATAGACATAGTATTCGCATTGCTTGGGATCCCTGAATGTTATACGCTTCCAAATGTGACTCTTTTTTTCTTCTGTGGTTGTGGAGACGAACTTCCTCATGACCTGCACTAGATCGAGCGCAGCAGTTCTCTCTTGGTGAACATGAAGGAGAATGAGATGAATAAGTCGAGACTGGGACATCGTCGACCGGAGGTGTCTTCAAGCGCCGGAGGCCGCTGAATGGTTTCTCCGAAGTCGCTAAAATAGGCTGATCAGAATCAGCATCAGGCTAAAATATGAAGCGTGAATCCCCAGGCGCTCTTTGAATCCTTCTGAAGACCGTGCTTTCCCTTTCGCTGAGACGACGAGGATTCGTTCTAGCCTCAGGAGCATGTCGGAACCATCCTGTGTGAACCGTCGTTGCGCTTCATTGATGAGCCGGTCAACAACTGCATAAAAACCTTGTCGAACTTTCTGGTCGAGGTGAAGCTGTACCGGAGGCGAAACAAAACCGAAATCTTCCCACTCCTTCTTGACATCGCAGCGTTGGGGACGCAAAATCCATCGTCAAGGTCGCGCAGCCTTGGTCAAACTTGTCTCGTTTTTGAACCCGGTCCCAAGTTAACAGTAGGGAGTTTTAGTGGACCGTGTTTTCCTCTCCGCTAAGCCCCTCCACTACCCGGAACTCTACAGCCAAGGCCATCGGCACGCAGGCGCAGTGGCGGTTTCTTCGTTGCGGAAGGCTTAGCAAATGGGGAAACACGGTCTACTAAAACTCCTAATGACTAATGGCGTTGTTGGCGTGCTTTCCATGGAGTTGGAGGTTGGAGCTCATGTTGTGGGAGAGCTCGGCAGCAACGAGAAAGCATAAGGAAGCTCTCTGTTTTTATTTTCTCTTGTTCAGTGGACCTCAACCGCTATATCGGTTAAAATATTAATCGCAATGAAAGCTTTAATCAAATAATCGGAAGATCGATCGGTTAATTGCCCAGCCCTACTTTATCGAAAAGTACATTCTCGCGAGAGCCTCACTCGACAGCTTCTCACTTCGGAAAACAAACTTCTGATTGTTCTAACTAAACGACAACATTTAGAAACTTCGCTGTTGCTTTTATCAAGGCAGGGGGTGAAAGGTAAATAATAATATTTTCCACGTTCCGACTTTCATTGCATCCAAGTCTAACTGCAGTAAACAATACGAAATGTGACATGCCAGCAATCATGCCCAGGTGCTGACGCAGGTGAATGAGTCTGTCGGGACCTTTAATCGAACACTATTCCTTCGAAAGCCATTCCACGAAGAGGCGTTGAACCGAACGCCACTTCATCGAAAGAAAACAGAAGAGGAGGGGGGGGGGTCATTTGAGCTCAAACAACCATATTACCCTACTGAGGACAGAACATAAGCAAGGTAAAGAAATCACGGAAAGACAAATATTAGTAGTTATCAGCTGCCCTCAAACATATTACATTAAACGAGATGATAAACATCATTTACTTGGAGCAAGCAGGTTCCGAGACAGCAGGGTCGACCGGATGACCGAGACGTCGGGAGCGAGAAGTTGACACCGTTGGTGGAAGGCGACTCGGGATGGAAGCGGGGTATAGAAGCAGTACTTCAGGAGAGCCCGGTGTCTCAAAATAGACACTGATTAATTACATGTCTACAGTGGCAACGTCAACATCACAGAGCACATATCGAAGGAGCTCGTTGCGCATTTTTAAGATGATCTCGCAGCAGAACTTCTGCGAAAATATGAACTTTTTGAGAATCCAGATGGCCCTGGGGTGCTGCCATTGTTAGGCCTTTGTACTCTAATCTTCCTCCGATTTCAAAAAAGAGTTCCTTTCAACGAAAAAAAAAAAACAGCTTCGCCTTTTGTTTAGATACAATTTCGCAGTGCAAACGCTTACGAGCATAATTCCCAATCTGCTCACCATGTGGTGCCGCCAGACACTCTCAGAATCGCCGTTTTCTTTAGCTTTCCGCAGTTGCAGACAAGTACATGCGTCAAGGAAGCGTGATTCCCCGATGCCGTCAAGATTCGGGAGAAGTGCGCGCTGACCTTGTCGGAGGGATAAACGCATTCATCGGGTCCGCCAGCAAGTCGAGACGAGTCGGTTTCTTCAACGGTCCTTTGCACAGACGGTCCAGACGACGCGGAGCCGCTAGGATAATCCATAACTTGTTGGGAATTTCCTCCTCCGATGGAAACTCAAGCCGCCTCCTTCCGGATCATTTGCTTAGGCGGCACAAGCTGACAGAGCGAATTCCAAATACTTCCCGGCCAAATCCATTGGGCGCCGCCGGCCAGTGTATGCGTTGCCCAGTGGCGGCTGTTTCAGGGGGGGGCAAAACACATGCCTTGCCCCCCCCCCCCCACTCTGAGAACTGGGGAGGGGGCGGCAAGCGTCCCCCTTGCCCCCCCCCCCCCCCCCCCCCGGTTGGTACGCCCATGAGCGCGAAGGTACATTCGCGTTTTGTCTGGCTTAAATAAGTTGTGACAGTGTTTTCTTCAGGAGACCCCCAAAATTGCAACTTGAAAGCTCTAACATCTTTCCCACGCGAAGAAAATGACCTTCATTCATTAGGTGGCACCTATTTCTTAACTTTCAAAGCAGCAAATACCCGTGGCAATTTTTATTTTTTCGTTTGTTACCTCGCACGGAGAAAGAGAAAATCGATGCGTTGGGGAGAATTCGCCTGCTAACGGAAACTCCGAGCTCGCCAGGGGCGCTGCGATCCCTTTTCGCCCGCTCTCCGCGGGAGTTGCCAGTATTGGCTTCCACGGTATTTGGTTATATTGTGCACGGAGAGTTATTTTCACCCTTTCCATGTATAGGTGTCCAACAACTGAATTGGTGTTTAGATATATACAAATTAAAGTGGTGTATACCAATGCACCAGTTCAGTTGATGTATAAATATAAAGCACTTCAACTTATGTATATCCAGAGGCCAACGTAATTGGTGCACTAGCATGCACAAATTTAATCGGTAAATAACTATGCTCAGATTCAGTTGCCTATAACGTCGTCTATAACGATGTGCATTCCAGTTGTAAGGTCTCGTAGTTCATGGCTATGGATTGAGAGTTAGTACAAGCGTGAGAAGTGTCTCAAAATATCTAGATTTTATAGGGAGTGAGTACGAGACATGAAAACATTGACAAGGCCATCGAACCCTTGTGGCGCGACATAGCCTTACTAAGGTCCCTCTGTACTGATAGTAACGTCATCCTTCCTCTCCACGCAGTTTCCTCCTTTCTCTCGAGGGGATCTTCCTCTTCCAGCAGCTCCGCCCAGCCATTATTAAGCAGATTATAATAAGTTTCACCTTAAGTCCAGAGGCAGTCGTCGCTACGAGCTGATGGGTTCAATCAGACACCGTGAAATGCGCACCATCATGGCGTTCATCATGTCTCGGTATGTGTTCCATCATCGCTGAACCAATCATACACAGGGAGAGCCCAGTGACTTGTGCTTTTGACGCTGCTTGATCGGACCCTTCACCTTGTAGCGTCGGATGCGTCAAGACTTCAGCTGGAAAGATGTATAGAGCAGACGCCCCGGCGCCGTGGCCCGTGGCTATAGCCGCATCCCCTGTGAATAGCGTGCGTCGGATTCAAGACTCGTGCTCTTAGAGTACGAGGGCAGCGTTCTGTATTCCTTCGCAGAAAATACACCGTTTGTGAACAGTTATTCAAACGCTCGAGTGAGCTAGAATGCCTCGAGCAAGTAATGTAATTGAACAAAAAAATTGG
Organism: Ixodes ricinus; assembly: GCA_037355805.1. NCBI lineage: Eukaryota > Metazoa > Arthropoda > Arachnida > Ixodida > Ixodidae > Ixodes > Ixodes ricinus. The sequence goes on along the minus strand of JAZHYW010028845.1, from coordinate 39,977 downwards.
CGTTGCTCGTACTGGAGGACGGAAGGGCGCCACGAGAGCGCCGCGACATGAGAGGGCACGACGGGAGAGCGCCGCGACACGAGAGCGCGTGCCATTAGAGCGCGCGTCACGAGAGCGCATGTGCGCGCCTTGTTTTCTCGGAGCGAACGGTTTACGTCATTTTATTGGTTGAGTACGCAGACCTGTCGGAAGCCTAAAAATACAAATGTACGGCGAAACGCCGTACAATCAAACCAAACATTCTGCGGACATAACCTTTGCAATCACCGGACACACAGAAAAACAAAAAGGACAAAGTCATATTCTATGAAACTTTTTGGTCCTGCTAAAAACGAGTTAGCTGCATTAGAAACGTGGTCTTCTGTAGATTTTCTTCGACTTCAAAGTATCCAAATTTTCCGCCTCATTCTCGCGTTTCCATATCACGATTAACTATCACCAGCTTGCCTGGACTTAAACTCTCTTGTCCGAATAAAGTTTGCCGCTGAAGAACGTAACGCAGTTCATGGGAACGTGAACCCTCAGCCCTTTTTCTCTTCCCGCTTGTCTGAACAAAGGGTTGCTTCTTTTCACAGGTTCGAAAAATAACTTTGGAGAAAAATGGGAGACGACCTCTTTGTCGCACAAAACCTGAACGAAGGAAGCACAAGCATTGGGAAGGAACCTTTGTGTTCCTTCACTGGAAAGCGGGTTAAACGTTCGGGTTTAACCCGAATTTTCCAATGACGCACACGCGAAGTTTCGGCACTCCATTCTATAGGTGTATTTTACCAGCTTCGAATTTGTAAAAGCTTAGAACGCTCCAACTCTGCGCGAAAACGCTGAAGACCCTCGCGGGCGTACCTTACGCTGGAGGTCACCGACATAGTGGAAACGGCAAGGAGTATGCTGTGTTGGTAGCACCTTTAATCCTCGATAAAATCTTCAAAAGTAAAGAGCAACGTTGTCTTTATTGGAGCAAATCATTTTCCAAAAAACACTTTTTATGCTCATAGAAGAGAAATCATGGGAACATATCTACAAAGTCCCAAATTGGCTAATCAAACATTAATTATATTTTAAGGCACCCCTCATTGGAATGTTTCTGCTTCCAGAGTAATTTGAAGCTATTCGCTCTCGCTTTGCTTTGGCATTATGATTCTTCAAAACAATGTTCTCACTAGTTCGCGGAAACCAAACATTTTTGTGCGTTTAATGACAGCTGGGAATGAACTGGTAGTAGACAACATGCCGCGAAACCTGCGTCGCAAAAAGATTGCCCCCCCCCCCCCCCCCAGGCGCAATCTATTTTCGCGGCAGTGAAGGAGAATTTTCTTCCTCTCCCACCCGTTTCTCTTTATGGCAGCCTCTCCCCCGCTCATCAATTAGATTGTTTTTGGCACGTGTAAAAACAACCTTCCCAAATCCCGCGCGGTAGACCTTGCTGCCGAGATCCGTGAACATGACTAAGCAAGGACGACGATGAAAAATGTAGCATTCCTCTGCCATGTGCAGTAAGCCTGTAGCTGTCACTGTGGAGTTACTCATTTCCTGCTTTCATGGAGTGCGAAAAAATTGTCGTTCTGTTTCTGCGAACTGGTATAACCATTTTAACAAGAAAAGTGTTCATGGGCTGGATTTTATGCGAAAGAATCACGCTTGAGTATGACAAAATAGCGTTACACATTATAGCGTTCTAGCGTTACAGAAATAGCGTTACGCATTTTAAATTACGCTTGTATTATATGGTACCCGCATACACAAAACTGTATAAATCAAATCAAAAGAATCCAAAACCAAGCCTCGAGATATGTTTCCAATCACTATAACTTACGCAACTGTATTTCTGAAATAAAGCTAATACTCGGTTGAGAACCCCTACAGCAAGTGCGAATGCCTTCGTCCTAAATTTTATTATACTCTTTATTACGGTAAAACTGGTCTGAATATATCAATATATCATGGGACCAAATTATGTTACTCGTAGAATAAAAACTAAAGAGAAGTACGGAAATTATTTCCAAGAACTGACGTCTTAAGAAGAAGAATTTTCCCCGAAACAATCAATGATTGGAACGTGCTACCAGAACCATTTGTAGATCTTGCTACGGTTAGTTTATTATTTGATGAAATTATGTTATTGAAGTATGTTTGGAATGTTTCCCTTGGAGTGTTGATTTTGTTCAGTTTCATCATTTATTATTTGCTGTTGTTTCTTCGCTTTTTTGACAATTTATGTGTCCCCCCCCCTCTACTTTAATGCCTATTGGGCGATGTAGGTACAAATAAACAAGATAGGTTATACGCACGTCAGTGCAACCTAAAAAGTGCATAACCCAGAGCAGGAAATGCATAAGTTTCCCAATAATATGTTGATGGCATATAGTGTAAGTCGGGGCACAATGAAACAAAAAGTTTGCAAATCGATGCTGTTTCTGTTAATTGCGAATCAAGAAATAAATTATATGAAATATTCCTGGTGCCCTTGCATTGCGGTTAAAAAAATTACTAGCTTCGAGTTGGTAGAACTACAAGATATATATATTAATATTAAAAAGTCACAGATGTCTCATTTTGCCACGATTCTGTAGCAAAACGAGACAGCTATAGTGTGGTAAAATGAGACACCCTGTCAAAAAATAAAGACATTTCAGTTCTTGAACTCGTAATAATTGTTTATACTCGGTGGATCCCTAGGAAATTTTCGTGAACCCATTATTCGCACGGTGTGCATTGGATCCGCACAGGACGGGGCGCTGCTTCGCTCCATAGTTCTTGGCAAACCAGGTACTGCTATTCACACCTGGCGCTTGTCGCGCGATTTGTAGAACAAGGAGTCTGCAGACTACAGACAATGTCCTTCGCTGTGAATAATCTTTCTCCTGGGTTTTATTTGTTTCACAGTAGGTGTAAACTATCCTTTGCACATCCGCGTACGTGAGACCAAAAGAGGCACGTCTCCATACACACAATATGCTCGACCATCAGTTTGTCCCTTTTCTCTTCGCTGATAAATAACTTGTCGTTTGGATCCGAATTGGCACTTGCTATTTAAAGCACTTGCTTTTTTCAATCCTTCCAAGTTTCTTGCACGCTTTATGGAGTGATCCTTGTATCCCAAATCCTTCGGATGGAGCGCGAGTAAACTGATGATGCTGGTGCGCACTTTAGAGTGTTTTTATCGTGTACATTTTTCACCATGAGGCCCTTGCTGTTTTTTTACACAACTCGGTACGTGCTGACAATTCCGGCCGGAACGTCCGCGGCGTATGCCTTCTCGGGGAGGGGAACCAGTGGCTCCCAAAACCTATAGTTTGTCTAGCGAGAGCGGAGTTGTATATTTCCCACGACGGCTCATTGAGCGCTGGTATTTCCCTAACCCAAGGGCAGACGCACCTATACACACAAAACTACGCTGCCAGCAGAGCCCCTAACTTCGCTTTTCAGCAGCTGATCGTTTCGTAAACTAGACGAAATGCCGTGGCTGAGTCTCAAGAGCGGACCATGTCGGCGGAAAGCTTGGATCATGTTCCGGTGGTTTGGGGGCTAGCTTGGGGTGGTGGGGAGGGGGGGAAGTCCAGCGCGTGATTGACGTTTACGCACAGATGTAAATCCAGCATTGGGAAAACCTCGCCTGGTGGCCTCCTTTTGGACCGAGAGTCTGCCCTTCGTTCAAAGCTGTGGAATCTCTGCACAATGGCGGAGGCAGGTGACACAACGCAGCCAACGCTACGTGATGATGGATGAAAACACGCAGTGCCAAAAGCGCAACGTTATGGTTCTCGTTTTTTCCCACTGCGTACGTTATCATTTGCTAAACCAATCAAGTACAGCCAGGCACCGTGACCTTACGGTTCTAGTCTGTGCGTTTGTAGTTGTGCTTCTTCTAGTCTTAGATTTGCACGTTCAGCGGTGTCGTTTGCTCCACCTTTGTGCAGTGGTTCCGACGTTTTAACAATCGGAACGTAACATTTGGAAGGGTACATTCCTGGAGTCCGGAGGCCCTAATCGGGGCACTTGGCGAAAAAGCTGGCGAAAAATGCGACCTCCGCGTTTGGTTGGCGCCAAGGGCAAGCGTGGCGCTCGCCAACCGCAGCCGCCGATTTCCTCGTCGACTTTTTTGCCAAGTATCCAGGTTAGAGTCCCTGTTCTCCGCAGCGCACCGGTGCTTGGTAAGAAGCGCACTCAACGGGGCTAACCCGCTGCAATCACCACTTCGAAAAACGCGAATAGTGCAGTTCTTCTCGAAGCGAATATCGAATTGTGTATTATTCGGAATTACTATTCGAAATTTCGAATATTCGCACAACCCTTGTGTCGAGGTCACGTGGCCTCAATTTTCCCGCTAAACTTAGCGGGGAAACTGTGGGGAGAGGGGAGGGAATGGAGGAGGCGATAGGAGGGTACGCAGGAGGAGGAGGAGGAGGAGGAGGGGCGGAGGAGGAGGAGGGAGAAGAGGAGGAAAGGAGCAACAGGAGGAGGAGAGGGGAGGAGGAGGGGAGGATGATGAGGAGGAAAAGAGGGAAGGAAGAGGAGCGCAGGAGGACGGGAGAAGGGCAGAAGGAAAGAGGAGGAGGGAGGTCACGGAGGAGGAGGAGGGCATACCCTCCCCTCCGCTCACCCTCCTCGAGAGCTGCGCTCAAATTTCGCATTACAGAGATTTGTAAACGTGTTTAATACTTTACACAACTTGCAGTAATGATTACAACGTATTTCAGTGATATCACGCAGCAAGAAAGCAACTTATCGCGGCCGATAAGGTGGCTTATCACTTTAGTTCCCCAGCCACAGAAGACAGACTGCAATCAGCACCGACGCGCTATGAAGCAAAATAGTGACACAGGTTTTCTCGACTCGGCAAGCTGGCATCGCTTCGTATTCTGCATAGCCACTGGAACAGACAAAGCATAGGAAGATGCAGTTCGCCTCCGTCCCCAACCCTTTTGACCTTCCGATCCCGAACCCTAGTTTGCTCAAGTCGAAGCTCGGGTTGCGACGGCACGAATCACAAACCAACTAATCAGATTTCCCCATATCACTCCGACGTTGTCTGCAGGTGTGGCAACGGAGGAGCGTGATCTCGTCATCACACCCCCGCCACAAGAGCCATACCACATGCTGAAGTCGGGACTCGTCAGGCGAACCTCCATCTCTCAACAGCGCTGGTTTCGGCAGCTACTCGCCGTTGAAGAGTTGGAGAACCGAACGCCGTCGGCTAGGTCCCGAACGACCCAAAATCGCCCTGGTAGATTTTGAACACACACGTTGGGGTTGGGAGTCATTGGTCTTTCATCTAGCCCAAGAACCTCGCCTTTCCTCATTGTGCCCAAAAAGAAACACTCCGATTGGTGACCTTCGGTGATTAGAGGCATTCAACAACGGTTCGCTGCCAGGTCGTGATCCGATATGACGTATCCAAGGCGTTTCATTGTCTCCGCATGGTTCTAAACACTTTTAATGCGAAAGCATTAAGGCCTGTTCACACATACAGCGGAGCGCTAAGTTAGCGCTACGTGAGTGCTCGAAGGAGCGCTCATGTGGCGCTTCCTAGCGCGTGACTTCGTTCTAATATAGCGCGTGGTTAGCGCTTTAGTAGCACCTTGTTAGCGCTTCAGTAGCGCCTTGTTAGCGCTTCAGTAGCGCTTCTTGCACCGCGGTGCTGCGGATTGGCGCGTGCACTGCAGTTCCGGCTCCTGTGGTTGGGTGTGCATCAGCAGCACCATGGCGGACATGTGGGGCGCTGAAATAGAAATGCGACAAATGCTCTTAGATACGTGATTAGTGCATATGTGTGTGGACGGCTTAACGCCCTGAAGAGCTTTCTGGGTGCCCGAAATTTTCTGCAACCGAGATACCGACGGGTATCCGGCGAACCTTGTTCCTATGCTGAGGGAGCGAGACACAGAGCTCTTTCGAAGGCAATTATTTTTAACTGCGTGTCTTTTGAAACCAGGGTCACGCATGTCGAATAGAAAGCGATGAGGTCGTACCCAATCAATTAGTCGCTCAGAGTCCATGATTCTGGATCACCTGCCCGACCCTTTGCTTGGAGAGCGGCTCTGTTACTTCCTCTTCTTTCAATTTCAAAGGAAAAACAACAACAAAGAAATCGCCGTGCACGCGCTATTCCGCGGCAGCAGGCACGGCACAGGGAGCGTGAGAGCGCTATACTTCGTTTCAGCTGGTCCAGACGCAGCCGATGCTGCAAGCACGAACGTGGCTGAACAGTGCCTGTACTGCACGAGCGCGCGTGCTTGGCAGGGACGCTGGAAGCCAGGAGCTCGCGCTTGTAGCATCGGCTGCGTCTGGACCCAAGCTGAAACGAAGTATAACGAGCGCTACATCACGCGCTAGGAAGCGCCACATGAGCGTTTCTTCGAGGGCTCACGTAGCGCTAACTTAGCGCTCCGCTGTATGTGTGAACCGGCCTTTAGATGCCCCATTACGCGAAAATACGGCGTCATCGGCGGCGTGACCGAGCGATAGTAGCAAAAATGGCCGACGGCGCAAAGAGTAAAAACACGTAAAAAAAAAAACCCCGATTTAATTCAAATTCCTCAGGAAGGTTCATGTAAACAAAGTAAATGAATGGCTTTGAAAAGAAAATTTGGTACATTTAGGTCTGGGTGGGAATCGAACCCCGGCCTCCGGGGTGCGGGACGAGCGTGCTTCCTCGACTCCACGGCGGCTCCACGGTTCTGGCTCACTAAAAGTATGCCTAGTGCGTGCAAAGGACTATAATGCTTTCGCATTCCCACGCATAAGAAGTCTTAAGTGTCTCTGACGAATTTTGTTCTCGAAATTTACCTGGTGAAAGCTTTTCACCGAATTCCAGTCGAGCAGACGAATTTTCCAGAAACATTTATGACAACACCGTCTCGGAGTTTTTGGCTACGTAAGAATTCACTTTGGGTTAAGATATGTTGCCCAGACGTTCCAAAAATTCATCAAAACCATCATTAGGGGTCTACCTTTCTGCTATGCTCATCGCGACGGCATTGTAATCTTCAGTCGTGACGCGGTGACATACATGCGGCACGTGAATTTTATGTTTATACGTTTGTCCGGTTTGGACAGAGAGTCATCGTCGCCGTAAGTGGACCCTTCGAAATTAGGCCTTAGCGTTAAGTTTACCGGACAGGAACTTCGACTTCAAAGCACAAAATAGAAAAAACTAAAAAAAAAAATCGATATTGTTTTTTTTTTTTTGCAATTTGAGAAGTTAATTTTTTTCTGCACATTTTCCATTGTCACACTTCTTTTAGAAAATCATATTTCTCACTAAAAAACAGTCTTCTCCAAAGCAAGTACCGGGTGGCCACGCCCCCTTTTCGAATACGCTCCTCGTTTATCGTTAATTTTTCCTACAAAAAGTTTCAATGCGAGATCTAAAAGCTTGTCTGGAATCAGCTACATCTAAGAAATGGTCTGGAAACTATTGCAGAGCTCTTTTTAGCCAAGACAATCCCGAAACGCTGTGCACGTTCTTTTTCCACGTGTGTGCTTTCAAGTGCCTGTGTTCGAGCGCTGTTCGTTCCTAGGAGTAGTTATTATACTTTGTGCCCGTGTGCGTTCGAGGTCGATAAGGTGGGAGCCCACGACAAAGAAACTGTTCAACAAGCGTCAATTTCATGGAAACCGGTAAATGGATCCCGGCGACGCATTGAGACTCCAAGACGCAGAACTTCGTCGAACCAGATCTCGGTCGACTCGTCAAACGACTTGTTCGAATTGTTCTATGATCCTTCGAACGTATAGCAGATTCGACAGGCTCGACAGTGTGACAGTGGGTATGTCCTAATGGACATGGATGTTTAGGTTTGTAGCATTTAATTACAGCACAGGCTGTATGTGCAGACTGTAGCGGATGGTTGCACTTACAGAAACTCGTCTAAATCATCGTCGCAGCGAGAAGGTGTTAGCCGAGTGTTGTACAGTTTGAACTGTAATAGCCATGCAGTGCTGCCTCTATTCATCGGTTTGAGACCATCACATAAAACCGAGTCAACTGGCCATTTATCGCAAGCCAACCTGAGGCTGGTTTACGCTTTGAGGTGCATTGGTAAAGGTGGTTGCAGGAAGTGTACTCTGTGCCATGTTAAAACTTCCTAAACCACCAACAAAGTTTGCGAAGTACAAGAAAGAGCTCTTAAGTCACACTGAGGCTGCTGCCAAGGAGTCGATGAAGCGGGCTACTGAAGAGGCAATGCAGCTGAATGATGTCAAGGACATCGCAGTTGGCCTTGATGGAAGCTGGCAAAAGCCTGGCCTACACTTCTAACAATGCTATAGTTTCTGCGACCAGTGATAGACTCCGGGAAAGTGTTGGATGTGGAAGCGATGTCAAAGCGCTGTGCAAAATGCGGCAGCAAGGATGTATCCAGTGACCCTCGGCACAAAGAGGTGTGCCAAGGCAACTGCCGAGGCACCAGTGGTGGAATGGAAGTCACAGGAGTACTGAACATTTTCTGCAGGAGTGAGGAGCTCCATGGCGTGCGCTACGTCAAGTATCTCGGGGACGGTGACAGTAAGGCTTTTTTGGCTGCGAAGGCAAAAAAGCCGTACTGTGATTCTGTTGAAATCAATAGGGAGTTGTAGGAACCGTTTTTGCACATCCGATACGGTGTACGATGGGCCCTCCGGCACGAACTGCGCATGTGCGAGTCTCCTATGGTAGCGCATGCGCAGTTCGTACCGGGGGCCCCTCGTACCGTATCTCGATGTGCAAAAACGGTTCCCTAAGACTCTCTAATAATCTCTCATGCCATTCCGTAGTTTAACCATTGCCAGTTATTTAATTTTCATCCAATAAACACGTTTCTCATCAAAAACAGCTACTACTATTGTTGTCGACTCATTATTCTTTTGCCGGCCAAGTGTGGAGTGACTACAAAAGTCGAACAGCCGTTGAAATACTGCTCATTCACTCCGTAGCCTCGATGACGACTCAGATTTTTTCTTCGGTAGATTGCGCTGGTGGTCTATGGAGCCACGCAGTCGCCTGGTCTTTTTCATACTGTCCTGGACTGTACGTAACGATTCACCCCGTGATGTTGGGAGCCCCCATGGGAGGCTATATTTTGTCATTCGGGAGACAGCTGCGTACTGAGTATACTAGACTAATTATGATTCGCTTCCGAAAGTCACATGCGGGTCAAGTATGCTAGACTAAGCATGACTTCCCGCCGACAATCTCCTTGGGACTAAGTATGCTGGGCTAAGTATAACTTACCATTGACTGTCGCCTGCAGACTAAGGGCCGGTTGCACCAACGCCGCTTAGCGAAAAGCGGAGCTTATACTTCGTTTTACCTTATCTTGTACCGCAGCGAAGGCTAGAAGCGCGAGCTCCATAGCGTTGGCAGCTGCCCTTGGTGCACGAGGGCGTGTTCCGGCGAGATGTGCTTTAGTGCAAGGAGCTCGCGCTTGTAGCCTTTTCTGCGGTACAACACAAGCTGAAACAGAGTACAGTCGGGAACCTAAGCTAAGTTTCGGTTTCGTTCGGTTGCACCAAAATCGCTTATCGCTAAACCTAGCGCTAAACTACGCTTATCTTGAGCGCTCAACATTGGGCGCTTTGCTTTTGCTTGTTTCTTAATCCTGGATTATAAACATGGCGGCTGGTTTGTGGCGGTCGACGCGGTGGACGAAATTGGTTGTACAAAGTGTTTTAGGCCACAACAGCGTGAGAGTCTCGACAGAATGGCCTTCGATTGTGACAAGGATGCAAAATATTGTCTCGTGAAGTGTTTATCGACCCCTGTTTTCAAGTTGGCTCTTCACTTTCAGTGCGTGTTAGCCCTAACCGGCATACGCACGGAGCTGTCGGGCTCACGTCTGTCTTCCCGTTGGTTTTTCTCTCAACGAGCCTGTTCGTGTGTACTTACTGATTTTCGCATAACTGTCACGTATTGCTATTTAACACCTTGTCAATTTCTGCTTGCAAAGCATATCCTTTAATCCGATCGGTGCGTTGAAATAGTAGCCGTACGTGATCTCGGCCATCAGCTGATTGTCGACACTTCTGCCGTTTGCATCAGATTGCGGTGCATTTAAATAATAAAACTGCAAAAATTCAATTTCTTTAGTTTTGAGACAACCTTCAGTGAATTTTCCTTGTCTCGCGAGTAGAATCTTCACTTCAGAAAACTGCGTTCTATAACCGCAACTTTTCTGGTGATCGTGCTTTTAGAAAGAGTAAAATTATACGCACTCCGGAGTGCATTTCGGACGAGATGGCTATACGCACTCCGCTAAACTCGTATAAAACGAATGGTCACAACCAGTGGCGTAGCCAGGATTTTTTTTCGGGAGGGGTTCAACGGCATTCCCGCCCCCCCCCCCCCCCATTAACACAAGTTGAGCTCGGCGGCACGGACGATTAGGAAGGCGCTGTTAAAGGGCCCCTGAAAAGAAAAAAAAAACATGTTTTTTAAACAGTCTGGTTGGGACACGCGTGTCAAAAAATAAAATATACAAGAAAAGTAATTTTAGGAGACATATTCACGGCGGGAGATTATTTGTAATTCTGCGCGCGAAGTCCATGACGTCGCGGAATGGTCATTCGCGCTTTAGACCTCAACGAGATTATCTTTCGCTTTTTCCACCTCAAGGTGAAGGTGAAGCCGATTCACCTCTCCTCCATGCTCCCGAAATGCCGAAAGAGAAAACAAGTGGAAAGGAGGTGACTACCGACTAAAGCGCGTCTCGCGCCGTCAATATTGCTCTAAAAATATATAAATAAATAACAAATCTAACTTTTTTTTGACACGGGCATCCCAACCTAACTGTTTTATAAAAAAAAAAACTTTTTTTTCTTTTCAGAGATTTTTTAATAGCAAACGGGTAAAGCTGCATTGTCTTTTTTTTTTCTTTAAACTGAGCAGGCTTTAATTACAGGAACTCGCGCGTGGTGGCTCACTGTTCTATACTGTCGTCATAGTTGCGGCCCACCAACTTTAAAAGCTTACTCGCAGCACACAACTCCCCCGCTTTTTGAGGTACCACTGCATAACCAACGCGTGAAGGCCAGACAAAACACAAAGATAGCTATACTGTCACAAAAAATAAAGCAGCAAAAAAAAAAAAATCTCGACGCTGTAAAATTAGAGCAAAAATCAAAATCTATTGTCTATTAAAAGTTTAACAAATTCGTGCTACAGAACCAGATGCCGAAGGAAAGAAAACATTATCTCTGCTAGGCCGCTTTATCTTACAGCGTAGTCCAAAGACAGCAGCACAATATCCTCGGGGTCATGAGAAGTCATCAATCCGAACTCGTCGTTCCGTCATTTGGAGAAATGACATGACACACCACACACAAACACGCAAACCACACACCGAACGTGGAAATGAACTTGACTACTCATGCGTGATGAGAATAGGAAGGCTTGTCTCTTCGGAGTTTCTGATGTTCCGTGCAACGAAGAGATTAATCTAATAAGGAATTGCATCAGATGCCACCTCGACATGCAAAGCAGAAAGCAAGACGGACCGTCATCGGATCCGTGAGCGACTCGATGGTGGAAAATTTTACGAAGTGAGGGAGACTTCGCCAAAAATAGGAAACTTTTAGGCGTCCAATGCCCGCCTGGTCTGCGTTACAGGCGGTCGCCCTCTGTCCGGAGGCCCTATTTCAGAACGTCCATAGTCTCCTCAAGATCCTAGCGATTCTGCCCGAAACAACGGCGGAAGCTGAGCGTGGTTTTAGGTTACACTCTTGCGAAGTAAAAGTGCTTTCTTATGCAGACGACGTTGCGGTTTTTTGTGTCGACCAAGACAGTGTTCGTGAGGTAATCAGCACTGCTTCCTCCTTCTGTAAGAAAACGAGTAGTGCTATCAACTGGGGCAAAAGCGTAGGTCTCTGGCACGGTAATTGGCCCACCGCACCCGATAATTTTGTGAATGTTCAGTGGATAAATTTACCCGAGAAGTACCTCGGGGTGCCACTCCAGCACTACCGCGACAGTAAGCAACTATGGAGCGAAGAGACGGAGAGTGTTAAGGCCAAAGCGGAGAGCTGGAGAGGTAGGGACTTCTCCATGTTTGCACGCGCAACCGTTTGTAATTTATTTTTAACTGCGAAAATTTGGTACATTTTGCAAGTGCTGAGTATGCCGCGCCTCAACGTGCAGAGACTTCACAGAGTTTTCGCCGTTTTTATCTGGAATTCGAGCTGGGAGTGTTCTGCTCGTACCAATTTGTTCCGATCTGTTGGTAATGGTGGTCTAGGATTGTCCCATTTGTTTTTACGACAAATTGTGTCTAGATTCATGTTTTTACGCGATCAGAAAGATTTATTTTTGCGTACTGTTATGCAAGTGCGACTGCAGTATGCACTCCCTGAGTTTGTGGTGTCGTCTAGTAATCAAATGCGCTCCAGTGTACAAGGTTATTTGCGTGAAGTTGTGCTTTCTTTCAGGATACTCAAGGTGCGCTTTTCCTTAGAGTATCTTAGTTCAGTTACCCGAAAACGATTGTATAAAGATTTAATATATGTACTGTTGCCAATACCTCTCTATAGGTCATTATGCTGTGAACGTTCAGGGCTAGATGTACTTAAAAGGGTGAAGAAAATTCCAATCAAATCTTCGGTGAAATCCTTTTTCTTTAAATTGCATTGCGGCGTACTCCCTGTAAAAACGTGGCTAGAACGTAAATGTATATTTGTACCAGTGGTCAGTAAATTGTATCCTCTGCAAGAAACCCGAGACGATAGAGCACGCATTTATTGAGTGTTGGGACGCCGTGTTTCATTGGGACATTCTTCAGCGCACGCTGAAGAAGGATCTACCTTTAACTGCGCACGGCATCCGCTTTTTGCCCCTGGAAAACGAGGGGGAGTCCCCTACGATATGTTCATGCTCCTCGGCCTCCACAGCCTGTGGACGACAAGAACGAGTGTTAATAATGCTGATGTGAATACCAAAACAGTAAGAGAAAATTTCATTGAAAGTGTGGCATATATTCGCGTGGTATACCGTGCACTCCCTGAACCCCTGACTGGTTGCCAATACTAGATGAGTTAGTATGTTTAAAAAGATTTTGATGCGCTGGAAATCGCCGCTAAGTGGCTGATTCTCTCCTAAACAAATTGTACATGTGTGAATGACTGTGTGCTTTTTTTTCATTTTGTCTTTACCGGGAATAAAGAAAAAAAAGGCATAGCATAGGGGCTAAGGCGTCTGCTTTGTACGCAAGTGGACGCGGGTTCGATCCGCGTTGGGCGTACTTTTTTTTCATTTTGTTTTATCGAGGCATAATGCGGTGTTTACGACATTTCTTTTTTGCGATGATGTTGTCGACGAAACTTCGCAGAACTAAATGGGACTTCCTTTCCGCAGGTGCGATCGGGGACAGCGGGGCTTGGGTTGCCGGCCGGACGCCGCGAAGCGGCGTGTACTGGTTACGTTTTGTAATTAGCAGCCGATACTGTCGCCGCGAAGCGGCGTGAACGCAGGCGGGGGGCTGGGTTAACACGCTCCCCAGTGATACAAGCGCCGTTCGAAAAGGGTGGCCCGACGGGCACGAGTTCTCGGCGGAGTGCGTATAGCCATCTCGTCCGAAACGCACTCCGGAGTGCGTATAGCTTTACTCTTTTAGAAATGTTTTGCTTTATATCTTTCATTCGTGGCGACGACAAATCGTAACGACTACAATGCGAGATTCGTTCAGCGCTGTATTGGGGCAGGCTGGGGCAGGTGATGCGAAGAGACAACCGTTCTCGTCGGCACGATGTGATGTACTAGTGGGAGTTTTCTATACTTCGAAGTCTGCCGCCGTTTATTTGTATGAACTCGAGATCTGCCTATTATCACTCGCGAACAAGCTTCTGGTTCTCTTATCAGCAGGAATAAAAATAATGGTTCTGGGCGACCTTTGCGTGTTCAATAATTGACAGTTTGTATGATCATCAAGGGATTTCACCAGTAGTATCGCTTTGATGTATTGATAGTTATACCTTCTTTTCCTTGTCACTAAAGCAAAATATACGTAGTTCCATTACCAAAGGGTTTGACACAATCAGCTCAACGACGGTACAGTGCAGTTTTGTCACCTTGCTGATAGCAACGAGTACGGTTGATGCAAGATCTCGACGACTTCTATTCGACGATTTCCGGGCATTTTGCAGCTGCCGTGGCGAGTTCGTCGCTGTTTTGAACTTCATCGGTCTCAGGCATGACTTGATTTCAGTAGTCATCTTATCCTGCCTACTTATTCTCGATGATGTTTTGTCTTCAGCGATAGTAGCGAGTAGAGAGTCCTTCTCGCGTTCGGTGAGATTTAGGTCCCTGATGGCTCCGTTATCTCAAAATGTGAGCACGAAAACTACTGTCACTGTCAAAATATTCTGTTATCAACCGATATTAAACACACAATCACAGATGTAAAGAGCATCTCGTGTTTATTTAAAGCTTTGACTCCTGTTTTTGAAAAGTTAGCTGAAAAGAATTATTGAATTTTGGAGACCTTTAATTCGTTATCACCGAAGAAATACTGCGAAAAGCAGACGCCAACTACTACTATTGCGGCAGTTTTTTTATTTTTTTTAATTTTTTACATCACGTTTCTTTTACACCGGCGTTATGTGCCTTTAGAAATAAGAAAACTAATGTAAAAAATCCTTGTATTAGTAGAGATATTCTTCATCTGAAGCGTAAGATTGCCCGAGGGAAAAAAATAAGCGACATCATGCTGTACATGCTCCTGAGGGGACAACTTTCAGCTTAAGTGCCAAACTAAAACAAATGATAGCTGAGTCAAAACAATATTTCTTTAACGTGACGTTGAGATCATTCCTATCACATGCACCACAGAAATTTTGGCGGTATGTCTCAACTTCAAAGCGGGAATCATTGATAACAACTATAACTCCAAATGAATTTAACACATTTTTCGAATCGATATTTACCATGGATGACGGACGTCTCCCAGAGATAGCCCACGACATATCTCCCGGCATCGACGACGTAGTAGTCTCGGAGGAGGGAATTTTTCATTTATTAAATAACGTTGATCCAAAGAAATATCCTGGTGCTGATTCCATTCATAATGAGTTTTTGAAACGTTACGCAGAGTGGATTTCGAAGTATCTATTTATAATATTTAAGGTGTCTTTGCGTTACGGGGCACTACCAAATCAATGGAAAATGGGGAAAATTATCCCTATTCACAAATCAGAAGATAGAAACAACCCATCGAACTATAGGCCTGTATCTTTAACTAATACGTGTTGCAAGCTTCTCGAACACATAATGTTTTCACATAGGATTCAATATCTTGATATTCATAATATTCTTACTCCATTCCAGCACGGTTTTAGAAGATCATTATCAACGAGTACTCAGTTGATCGAACTAGTTCATGAGCTTTCAAATTCAATAAATAATAAGAGTCAGACAGACCTCATTTTTCTTGACCTCTCAAAGGCGTTCGATCGCGTATCGCATGCTAAACTTCTCCTGAAGCTTTCTGCCATAATTAAAAATAATCAATAGCTGACTTGGGTGGCCTCTTATTTGTCTAACAAAGCGCAGCATGTATATCTTGATGACAAGACTTCCTCACTACTTCCGGTTACATCGGGGGTACCACAGAGTTCAGTGTTGGGGCCTCTTTTATTCTTAGTTTATATCAATGATATCGTTAAGGACATTCATGTTCCGGTTAAATTATTCGCTGATGACTGTGTCATTTACTTTCAAATAAAATCACTCCAAGATCAGGTAATACTCAATGATATCTCAGCGGTGATTTCAGGTAGCGCGTCCCGACCTAGGGGCATCCTAACTTCGGCAGTAATTTGCGGCGCGTCCGCTTGGGAGTCGGGGGTGGCATCCTTGAAGCCCCTTCCACTGTATCTGTTTCGGAGCCAAAATGGCCGATTAAAGCCAAAAAGAAGTTGCTTGCGGTTCCTCGAGTAGTCGGTGCGGGAGAAATCGCGGCGTTGCGATCGCTATTAGCTCGGTTCTCGACTACGGGTCGGTACCACTTTTAGAGCGCAGCTCTCAGGCGCCCGTTTCCGGCTTGAGCGGCGTCGGCGTAACCGCAAGGTCACGTGACCCCCACAGGTCATGTGACCCCAAGGTCACGTGGACCTCTAGGTCACATGGCTCCCCGAGCGTCACGTGACCCCCAGCCACGTGACCCGCCGAGGTTATGTGACCCCTCGGCCACGTGACTCCCTCCGAGGTCACGTGAACCCCCTCCCTCAAGAGCTGCGCTCTAATTCGGCGTAACAGGGAGTTATAACGGCTTTCATTTTTTCAGAGCAGGCTCCAGCCAATGCAGCTGAATAGAACCATCCTCACACCAGACTGTTTTGCCGCTGTGCTTTTGAGCTCTGGAGTCGTGTACATCATCTTCGCTACCGAAACGGAGCACTCTGGGCTCTTCCGACCAATCACAAACTTTCAGTGTGAGGGGCAAACGACCGTTTTTTTCTTTTCTTTTTGTCCGCGCTCGACACTCCAAGCTTTCAAACCGTTCCGCGCGCTGAAATCGGAAGTGTAGATTCTCCGGAGTACGGATCGCTGCGCGTCTGCACACAGAAAATGATTAGAGGGGTTAGAGACGTCTCTGGTTTGAAAGAGGCTCTTCCGAGTCTGTTGCGTGCCTCATGACGGCGTATTACGGAGTATACTGCGCGGCGACGAGGTGTAACAGGTCTTAAAAACAAGAACTCGGAGTGCTCATTCTTCCGGTTCCAACAGACGACAGGTGAGCCTCTATATTGCTGCGGGCGCAGCTGACCAAGCAGGCAGCGCGCCCGTGGCATAATGGTTATCGCGCTTGACTTTCACGCAGAAGGCCAGGGTTCTGGATTCCTGGCCGCCCCTACGCATTTTTGTTGACGCTGCGATGTGATGTTCTGTGAATTCGAGAGCCGCCTTGCTTGTCCGAGGTGCGAATGTTCTACGCGTCGAACTTTATACGCCGATTATTCCAGAAGCCCACGCGTGTACATAAGGGGTTTCGCGTGGTGAACCGAAGTCAGTTTCGCTTCAGCGTTCGATCCTGCTGCTTCGCCGCCTTCGATCGCTGTTATCTTTCTTTTTCCTTTTATTTTTGGGCACAAGTTCGCCCCATTAAATGTTTCAGTTTTCTCAGTTATTCCTTTGTTTTGTAACCTCGTCATTCGTGACAATATCAAACCTTTTTGTCAGCGCTCCAAGCCAGAAGCATTGAAATATATGATCTTTCTCAATCTTTCTATTACAGCATCGAAATGAATTGCGTATGGAAATCGCCAGGACTTCGGAAGCCTGCCGACGAGCAAGCTGCGCCAGCGTCGTTTGTGCAGCGAGCACGCCGGCGCTACCGCGTTTGCAAGCTGTAGGATGATTCGTTTGCGGAAAAACGAGTGCCCCACCGTTCTTGTTGCGAATCCGTTGCTGCAAGGACTGGTTCCTCCACGTGAGTTGCTGCCAGAGCAATCTTCAGTTAATTTGACAGCTTCGTGTTTATGTCTTGGGATAGAGTACCTAAAAGCACCCACTGTCAGATATATAGTCCCTCCAAAAACATTAGTTTCTCTTTTTCTTCTTTACGTTGTCAATTAGCGAGTTTGTTTATGGTTTATTAATTCATTAGTCTTATGCATCTTGTCGTGGAACCCTGCCTTAATTAACTTAAAATGCAAGCCGTTTGCGTTATTTCGGAGTTGATTTGTCTGTTTGGGTATCAGCATTTTTGTTTGTAATAATAATAATAATAATAATAATAATAATAATGATAGTAATGATAGTAATAATAGTAATAATCATAATATAATTACATCATCATCATCATCTATTGGCTCAGGAGAGCCGTGGCACCGCGGAAAGGCGACAGCCCGTACCAAGGAGGTCCGCGGTGCCACGTCTAGTGATGATGATTATGAGATGATATGTGCAAGGGGAGGACGACGACGCATACATGGCAGACGGGTGCTGACGATGTGAAATAAAGCCCGCGGGTGAGGGTGCGGGCCGATGTTGCGGGCGATGTGGGCCCTGTGCTTCTTCGTGGGCTGCTCGCTGGGCCGGTACCTCGTGCAGCTGCCAGAAGTGTCCTGGCAAGCTCTCCAGGGTGGCGTCCGCAGGCCCCACCGTGCGTTGGGGTTGGGAAAGCCTCTGGCGGCCCGGTGGTGACAAAGACGCCATGCATGATGAGGACAACCCGCTCCTCCGAACCACTGCGCGAGTCCTGGAGGCCCGGTGACGACCCAGGCCAGCAGGCCAAAGAGCCAAGGCGATCCCTCGGAGGGCCGTCCGATGTACTATCTTCGTGATGGCAAAGTCCTGCCGCCTGACGGTCCGGTTGCTCGCTTCAGTGTAGGCAGCGGCTTCAAAGCGGGTGGCTCGAGCCTGATGCAGGCGAGCTGCCAGCCCCGATGCATTCATGTCCAGGGCTAGCCAACCCAGCGCCGCGGTCACCCGGCACAGCTTACTGTCATCGACGTCGTCGTCGTATTGTTAGGAGTTGTTTATAAAACCATTTAGATAATTCTATGATGTACATTAAAGTAATTAATTTTGTTTTACACATTTGACAACGTTTACTGCGTCTTACTTCTACTACAGTTCTTGGTTCCCCTTGAGGGCGGTGGACTGCCAACGGAGTTTGTAAATACTTGCTTGAAATACCGCAACTCATTTGAATGGTGTTCAATAAAAGAAATACATTTAAATGAACGTGCTGTTTCTGTTTTATTGCCCTGGTAATATCACGCGAAGCGCACCGCAGCTCATCTGCTGGATCGATGCCGTGCTGGCCGCTTGCAGCGGCCAGCACGACACCGGTCCAGCAAACGAAGAACGTGCGCGGCAAAAGAAAAAAAAAGGGGGGGGGGGAGGTGCACGCCCACGCCAACGACAGTGGTGGCGCCATCTGGCCGTCTTTCTAAATCGAGATATTTTCGTCTCACACCGTACTATGTTCGCCTTTCTGCCACTGGCGCCTTGTGGCGCTAGTTTCTCCTACACTAAGGCCCCTGTATACAGGGGCCTTACTTACCACGGTGGAGGCTGGAGCTGCACTTGGCTGGCAGGCTCTATGGCAGTTTCCCAACTGATCGGTTCTATGCTCTGTTTCACACTTAGCATGCAACGCTGTCAAAGCTGCTGGCGCGAGCATGGGGCTTGATATAGCCGATTCTGGCCCATTTTTGGAGCGCTCGTTCCCCGATATTGGCCCAATACTGGGTCGTGATGCAAAATTTGAAGCTGGGCCAATATTGCCTGCAACATTCCCCCGACGCTGGCCCAGTGTCGGCGTGCTGCCTGGGGAATGGTGTCCGAGACCACCCCAAGTTCGTGTGCGAGGTGTCTAGAAATCCCTGGGTCCATCGCAAGAAGTTTAAGTCAACGGTAGACTGAAAATCCTTGCTCCTTCAGTGCACTTCGTGCGCAAGAAATGGCAACAATCAAATTGGCTCGGTGCAGTTTTTTAAAGGTTCTATTAGGACGCCCGAAAATTTTTTTTTTATTTCATAGGACATTCGGATATTTGGTTAGAGTAAAACAACCGCAAGTTTTTCCTTAATGCCAGGTTACCAGGTTTTCCTCAGTTATGAAAATAAACAAATGATCTAGTGTCGACGTACTAGTGTCGACGTCGAGTCCCAGACACGCAAAGTCATGACCTTGCGTTACACCATGACTTAACATCTAAGGACACTATAGTCTGCGACAGGCTAACAGTTAAGTAGAAGGTCCTCCTCCAGTACCCGCTCCATGCCTTCCGCCGGGATTCGGTTTCGCGTGCAGTGAAGTGTTATCAAATGTAGGAAGCAGGCTCTGGAGGTGGAGCGTCCACTGAATATTTTACCTGCCATTAACCATAGGTCCCAAGTTATATACGCTGCTGTGAGTCACGCGACACTGTGGCATACTTGTTTGTCGCAAGCCCAGGCACTCGATTGTTGGTCATGACACTCCAAAGCAGCAGGTACGCCAAACAAACATGAAGGATTGTTTCGTCTCCTTTGAACGCAATAGTGATTTGGAGACCTATAAAGAAATTTCGAATTTGAAAGCTGATTTAAAGAAATATGCTTTCTTGTCCCATAAAGAAGTTTTTAGACATATAGAACCTGGTTATTGACCCCTTCAAGTAATAGACAGAAACTTTGCGTGTCTAAGACTCGACAAAAGCAAAATAGAGGGGGACGCGAGGGGGACATATGACAATTCATTGGCCACACGTGCAGACCGATAGACATTTTACTAAATACTGCAATGTCGTGTGAGTATCAAGACTACTTTGTTCTATGGTAAAAAAACAGTAATCAAATAGCAAGTGTGTTGCTTATTTGGAAAGTGAACTGATACGAATATTTTCGAGAATAAATCTCTACCTACCGCCAGGCTACACCAGTTTAGCCGTGTGTTGGGAAATGTTTGCTTTCTACGCATTGTTTCAGGCGAGCATGAACCTGAGCATGAAGGCGCGTGTAGACTAAGGTAAAGAAATTTGATTCCTCTGTTTTGCATCATTGTTCGCTTAAATTATGGTGTTGAGTGTGAGCTGTGTTTGTTAGAATAGCAAGCGTTATCACATCCGTGAATTGTTTATATAAAAAATACACTAAAAGGCCCTGTTTCAAAACATATAACATTTCTAAAATAATATTGCATTTGACTTGCGCCTTCATCACATATTTATCGTGAAATATATTTTGAAAGATATATATACTAATCAATGGAAACGAGGTTCGATTTCCAATGTGTTATGTGTTATGTATCGTTTTTGGATGTCATATCTTCAAAGCGCATTGTCGACACAAATTTTAAGACTTTGACATTGTGTTGTAGCCATCACTGATATATTAGGTGGCTTACATAAATTCGTGACAGCCTTTCGATGCAGCTAAAATATGTGATTGGAGTAAATAGATGAAAGTTACGTTGTATAAACACGACGTTTTGATTTAACTATATTGCTTATAAATGAATTGAAGCCCTTTCTTGTATGAATATAAACGTGATGCAGCATATGGGAAATGCCACTGAATTCTGCGAATACGGTTTGTTTACGTGTGACTGGACAAACTAAACCTCGAAGTTCACTTATCAAATAAATAGCGCCATGGTAAATGAGGTCAATGGGTACAAATATCGGGGCAACTTTCACAAATGATCTTCGCTGGTCAAGACGTATTCAAAATATCTGCCACACGCTTTCAGAAAATTAGGATTTCTACGTCACAAACTAAAATATGCTCCAATCCCGGTTAAACTGCAAGCATGTATCTCATCGGTAAGATGAAAATTTGAATATGCTAGAATAATTTTTGACCCCTACAGCAAAAATGACATGTCGAAACTCGAGATGGTTAAAAGAAGAAGTCGTTTGTTTTATTTAAGGAAAGTATAAAGGATCAAACTCCCCAACATTGCTGATATCTACAAGTAACGTAATGTCTCACAAACAAGGTACAATTATTGCGAGATAAAATTTTGTATTTACTTAATACAACATAGTCAGTATTGACTCAAGCTTATATCAAATCAAATCAAATCAAAGCTTTATTTTCCAGAAACACTGGAAGGAGTTCCAGACAAAAGCAGTTGAGACAGCTTGACTGGGTCTGGGACCCTTATTACATTGGCAGCAGCTTGGTAGTGCAACACTCTACTAGCGTAACATTTGACGAAACAAAAAATAGATTAAAAATCGGAACTTTGTAAAAATTATAACACTAAGTTAGGAAATAACGAAGATATAAGAGCGCAAGTCTCGTTTGCTAGTCATGTATATGCTTATGTTGTTTATATCTAAGTTCTAACCCAATTATCTTCCAGGGAAACTGGAAATCACTATGAGTTTTCCCTTCAGGCAATATTTGCTCGAACTAACACTTCGCACACCATATCACATTGGAACGCCATGCCCTACGGTATTTAAACGCGATAGCACTAAGGAGCTCGTGTTGCAGAAAATAGATTGCGCGGCAGAAAGGCCGGCGTCGGTGGCGTGCCGCGAAAATCCTGATTGGTTGATAGAGTCATGACGTTACGGCCCCATGACCTCTTGGGAATTTCAAACAACCCAGAACGCTCACGTAAAACGTGACGTCATTTGTGAAATGGAAGTGTTTAAAACATGACATGCAATGCGAAGAAAGGTCACCGCCTGTCTCAAATGATTTCTCCCTATAAAGTGATTATTTTACCTTAAAGAAAATTTTGAAGAACTGTAGCTGGGATTCGAACCACGACCTTCTGTTTCGAGCCAAACAGCTACTGACTACGTCAGGCAAGGCACGCTTGCACGGCTTGAGAACGAGCCGGAGTTAGTGTGGTTATATGTTTCGCTATCGCTTTCCACTCTTAAAGGCGAAGCTTAAAGGGGCGTGCAACGATTTTATGATTAAAAGAATATGCATCTCGCCATTTTTACGGTGTTTATCATGTCCCGGAGGACAGAGAAAACACATTCTTTATTAAAAATGCCGCGATTCCGCTGCATAATCGCAAAGCAAAAATCGATGTTTCCCCCCCCACCCGCAGCCCCAAGTGGCAGCCGAAGGAACTACGGCGAGAAGATTACGTGACCTCGCCCGGCTCTAAGCTGCAGCATAACACCCGCTAATGTAGAGCGGAGAGAGGGAGAGGAAGCGTCCTCCGAGATAGCACACGGGAAGCTACACGGCACTCCGAATGACGTCACTGGGAGTGCGACCAGGTGTGACCCTGAAGGCTGGGAGTGAGTTGAGGGGTGCCCGAAATGCCAACACTTATCTTTTTTTTACGCAACAACTAGGACACGCAGGCGAAATTGGTTTTTTGTTTTTTACTTCAGAAGTGTCAGAGGGCAACTTCCACAAATGTTTGACCGAAGTCCGAAAATCGTTGCACCCCCCCTTTAAGCCTCCTCCAAGTTTTTAGCTCCTCTGACCTAAATGACGCACTGGATGATCACCTTTTTTTATTATCATTAGTGAGGTATTGCGTTTTTTTTTACAATTTCTCTTTGGGCGTTCAAGGATTATTCCGTCAGTTACTGTACAATCTACTGTTGACCGTTTCACTGTTAGTAATATGTAACAATTGGGAAAATAAACTTTGTTCTATTCTATGCCTCTTGGATCTGTACCCCACACATACAAGGGCCTAATCAAAAGCCTGCAGTGTATAATTATTGAAATGATTATTAATGAAATAAATCATGTATAAATAAATAAATAAATAAATATGTGGAGAGACTGACGAAAGGCGACTACCTTTGATGAAATCCAAGATTGAACTGAGTCCGGCTTTTTATTCACACGCGATCTTCTTCTTCGGTGAATATCGCCAGAAAACGAATGAATAAATAAATAAATAAATAAATAAATAAATAAATAAATAAATAAATAAATAAATAAATAAAACAAAAATAAATAAATAATTAAATAAAACAAAAATAAATAAATAAATAAGTAAATAAATAAATAAATAAGTATATGAATGAATAAATAAATAAATGGCTAAACAAATGAATGAATGATTGAATCAATAAATAAATAATTAAATGAATAAAAATTACTAGATAAATTAATGAATCAATAAATAAAATATCTAACTACTGGTTTCAAGGCGGAACAAGTAGTGCAAATTTTCAAAACAAGCTGGAACATATATTGAAACTTTATTGGTTCAAACTTGTTCGAACCGACTCGAAACGTTATTTTTTATTCTCCGGAACTGAGCCGGAACTGAACTGAAAGCCGCGAGTGAACGCAAATCAAACCGATGAAAATTTTGGTTTGACAATCTGACATGTAGGCGGAAGAGTGGAACATCTTGCACACATTTTTTTTCCATTCTCGATCACAACACTGCGCCGCAGCTACTGCACCATAAGAAAGACAAAACTTTCTCAAACGTGGAATCCTTGGGACCCATTTTTTTAACAGACACAGGAGGGTCCTTTCGTTTAGGACAACGCAAAGACTGTTTACTCCTTCAGCTTTCAAGCGCGACAGGTGACATGGACGACAGGGAGAAATTCAGGTGCGTGAAGAAAAAAAAAAGGGAGATTATCGAATTATCGTTGGTGCCAAGTCTCGGCATGTAAAATCTGTACGGAGGACGAAGCAGACACTTGGGAAGAAAATCAATACATAATACAAGATACAACACGAATTGTAATGAAAACATCCGCTAAGTGAGTTCGAGCTTCGAGCACACCATGGCGCTCGTCCATATCTTTTTGTCATGTTTTATTCTAATCTATACTCCCAGTTGTCTTTTTTTTGGGGGGAGTATCGAAGCAAATTGACACTTTTTCAATCGCCCATATTGTGCAACGGGTAACAGAACAACAACGAACATCAGCTCGGTGTCCAAAGCAAGCAATCAAGCACTACCGCCATGGTGCACAGGACGCAATCGAACCCCGCATCCTCAAATTCCGGCAATCCGGTGACATTCAAGTGCTGCTCAGTGGCTCCCCCTAGCGTGGATATTAGCCGCGAGTAGTAGCGAGCAAACGGAAATGTCTTCACCGCACGGAATTTCTTCTTGTACTTGGCCCATGCCTGGTCCAGTTCTGGTCCCGAGATTCCCGCGCTCTCCAGCGTCCACAAGAACGCAGAGGAGGAGCACCCACAGCATGTCCGAACCTGCTCGCTACCGGCAGCAGTCTGAAATCGCGGGAAGTGGGGCCAATATATCACGGCAGCCCATCAATATTGTGGATATCGAATCAGCACCTGTACTTCGTTTTAATTTGAAGTCTGACCGCAGCCGATACCACGATCTAAAACAGCCAATAAAGCCGCGCCGAAATTGCACCGTCACGGCGCTCCTTATAATTGTGGGTACCCAGACAACACAAAACATCCTCAGGATGTCCTCAAATGATTCTAACCTCCTAGAACCACATGGGACGAACTGAGGACGTCCATGGGACATCCTATCTCCCAATAAAGTCAACAGTTTATCCTGGATCATATGTTTTCGCCTGGATCGCACTCTCTCGAGAGAGATGTAAACACTTACGCGAGCGGAAAACGTTAGCATAACAAAAATTCAAGGTTATAAAAAAATTCTGAACAAATGATAGCGAGTGTTTTTTGTTTTTTTAGGTTTTTACATATACGCTTATACGCCTGCATCAGGACGTGTCAACTGTAGGCAAAGATAGGTAGCGCAGGCTATCGCCTGTTACCAAGGGTAGAGCCACTATCCCCCATCCACTCGTCAAGTCTCTCGTCAAGCCAACGGAAGGGGCCGAGGTGCATTTTATCTTGCGGCGTTGATTCGCCATTGTTCTTCTTCAAATATCTGTTTCCTACAGGGGGTATTAAAGTCGTCCGTAGCAGTGCATTCCGTTTTTTCTTTCTTTCTTTGAGGGTGTGGATGGTTCCCCACACGGCAGATGATTCTAAACGGGGTGTCTACGTCTTCTTCTCATAATAATTGCCGTGCCCTATTCGAGTCGTGGTATCCAGGCGTCAAGTTTGGCGCACGATTAATCGGCGTGAAAACTAATGTATATAAGCTTTCGAGTATATCCAAACATTATATTTGTTCCACTGTGCAACGACCAATGTCAGTCAGTGGAGCTTACGATGTCCAGAGTCTGCGACAGCACTTGGCAGGACAAGCAATCACGAGCATGTTGTGTTTAGAGCAGCGGGAACGGCAGTAACTCCTTTAACCGTAACAACATCGCACCCAGGCATCACGAAATCACACCTTGGCTTGATGACGTCGTACCCATCCAAGAACTCCCGCATCCGAGGATTGCGAGCAGCATTTTCGCAAGCAATTGCAAACGCGGGCATTTGAATGCGCTCACTTTTGTTAGTTATACTTCGTTTCACCTTAGGTCCATGCGCGCCCGATGTTATAAGCCGAAGTGACTATCAAAAGAGCGCAACATTATTGCGTACTCTCTGCGCTTGATAGGATGAGTCGGTGGAGTAGCACGCGCAGAAAGACTGCGAACACCGGATGGTCCTATCAACTGCAGAGAGAACGCCATGACGTTGTGTTTTTTTTTCGCCTCTTAATTTGCCCTGTGGCTCATAGCATTCGCCAAGCCCGATCCTAGGCGCTTCTTCGTAATCCAGACATCTGTTCAAATGTGAAGGTTTTCTTTTTATTGATGCTGCAGCTTCACATTTATAATTGTTCGTTGCCTTATCTTTCCAGGACACTCTTTCTCATGACATTGGAAAAGGGAGTCATCACACGTTCATGAGTAATGCCAACTTTTAAAGTCCTGTATTGAAGCTGCCTATTCCACAGTCTCAAGCAAAAGAAACGTCAACGAAGGAGCGACGGACCTTTGCTGTTGTTGCTTCCTCAACGATCGTCAGCGGAAACTCTCGCACCGCCTGTCGCGCACTTTGAGAGTAGAGACGCTGCCAAGTCGCACATTCTTTTGCTAAATGAAATGGGCAATTGTTTGAGCTGCTACATTCTTCTATACATATGGGGGTTGTCGACTCGGAGGGATATCGCTGGATGTCCTCCGAGTTGACAACACGCACATATGCATTTCAAATTCCACCCAATGACTCCCAAGAAACTCAATATTTTATCCGTCCCGAACTACTGTGTTACTGTGTGAATTTTGCTACTTTTGTATCAACCTAAGGCTCATCTTTTTTATTATATACCATGACGGGGAGTTTGAAAAGCACGCGCCGCATTGCCAACTCGATTAGCGCCGAATGTGGTGGAATACCGAATCAAATTAGCGCGAGTCTCATTTACCCTAAAGGGCCAGCCACATAGGACCATCACTGTTCGAAACACACCATAGGCTGCGCGAGAGCTCTCGTTGAAATCAGTTAAGTGGCGCAACGAAGGCGGCAGCCTCGTCGCTCCGTCGTTCGCAGTTATTTTGTTCGAGACTGTACATGATAAATTTCCACCACCGTGCGTGCGCTTTTTTTTTTTTTCTAGCTCATACTAGCTCAGGATGAGCACCTAAAGTTCCTTCTGAAATCAGTTCATCTTTACATTTTCTAGTTTCTTTTGTTTACTTCCTAAAACCGGTCTTATATTCAGGAAATTTGCTTCTAAAAATAAATTTTATATTACAAATGTTTTACGTTTTTCTGGTTCATGCCAAGAGCTGAGGACACATAGTACTTAGGGTTCTTTGTTTTCTGGTTTTATTTTTATCGACCACTATTTTAACGTCTGCAAGTTTTATCTTGTTCCGATGGTTGTGTCCCTATGTCCTACGTGTGTCCTGGTTGAGGGCTGCCCTTCCTTTTTTGTGCCCTCTAGTTTAGGGGTTCAGATCTCCCAAAGCGTTCAATGAGTTTGTCCATTTTTCTGTTGGGGCCATCCGGCTTAACCTTGATTTTCTTTTGTGTGCTTTTACCTGTAGTGTCCTAGTCTAAAACTACTTGAAGAAAAAAAAAATATTTTTGGTAGAGTAACGTCAAAATGAAAAAAAATCCTCCCCCTCCCCCGGTTCAGGAAATTATGTCACGGACGTGAAAATAAAAATAAAACCCGAAAACGAACAACCTTTCTCAAAATGGTATTCAGTGATCACTTTGAATACAAAGTAGTTTTGTTACATCACTCAACAAGAAATATCTACAGTAACGTATTTCAGAATTGATGCTTTGTGGCAGCACTTGATAAAGGTCAAGTGCTGTCATAAAGCGTCATTTGCATGAGCCTGTAAGGAGAACTGTGATAGGATCATAGAAATGTTGTTCTCAAGTGTACTAAAAGCCCAAACTGCTGTATTTCTAGTGCTACAAATACAGCAGTTCATGGTTTTAGTGCAGGCAAGAACCATATTTAAATGAATCCTTTCACAAATTTTAGTTACATGCTCGTACATTAGCTTGGAGTTATAAGCAAAGAATTGTGTGCACATGTCCTGAGAATGTACAGAAAAAAGTGAAAGCCGTTTACAACTCCCTGTAACGCCGAATTAGAGCGCAGCTCTTGAGGAGGAGGAGGGAGGGTACGGGGGGGCCAAGTGACCTCGGGGAAGGGGGAAGGGGGTCACATGGCCTCAGGGGAGGGTCACTTGACGTCACTGATGACGTCATCAATGATGATGACGATGACGATGATGCCGATGACATCATCAGTGACGTCACTGATGACGTCATCAGTGATGATGACGATGACGATGCGGATGCCGATGACGTCATCAGTGACGTCACTGATGATGTCATCGGCATCCGCATCGTCATCATCATCACGTGACCTGGGGGACCACGTAACCTCGGGGTCACGTGACCTCGGGAAGAGGTCACATGATCCTGGGGGTCACGCGTGACCTCGCGCGGTTACGCCGACGGCGACGCTGCTCAAGCCCCGAAACGGGCGCCTAAGAGCTGCGCTCTGAACTACCTGAGTCTTCATCTAGATAACATTTCGAGGAAGTACGCTGGACGGACAAACGGGTCCTGGTTGGGCGGCTTAAATGTACACTGACAGGGTATTTATGCTCTCACAAGGTTTTTATTTGTACATGACACATGAGAGCCTAACTTCCTAGAACCACATTCTGCCGGCTCGTAAATTTGTGTCTTCCCGCCCAAAAACAGATGATCGAACCCCGGCCGGTTTGAACCACGCTCACTCTCTTCTACGTGGTCACGTGCCGTTTTCTATGGCTTAGACACAACCACCAAGTATAAGTCAAAGTCGTGGGTCATCAAAGGCACACACACAAAAATAAAAATAAAAAATACATATGATATCTCTTCTTTTTTGTGTGTGTGTGTGTGTGGCTTCTAAAAAGCTACAAATACGTTGACTGTAAAAAGAAAGTTGCACAGCCGCGTGACTTCCGGAAACGCTCTCCTCCTCTATATTCCTTCTTCCTCCCCAGTCCAGTTTCTGGTTTCGGTTTCAACCAGATGCGTTTTTTTTACCCTAATTAAAAATATACGTGTCGCCGCCGAGAAATATTGGTTGGGTAGTCTTTTGACGCCATTACAAATCGCCTCACAAAAAATAAAATTTCTTTTTTTTTCTTTTTGCGTGCGGGGGTGTCAGTGTCTCATCTCAAAAGGGGGGGGGGGTGCAACGATTTTATGATTAAAAGAATTTGCATCTCGTCATTTTTACGTTGTTTATCGTGTCCCGGAGGATAGAGAAAACATCTCCTTCATTAAAAAATGTCGCGATTCCGCTGCATAATCGCAAAGCAAAAGTCGAGCTTTTTCCCCCCACCTGCAGCCGCAAGTGGCAGCCGAAGGAACTACGGCGAGAAGATTACGTGACCTCGCTCGGCTCTAAGCTGCAGCATAACGCCCGCTAATGTCAGCAGAGAGGAGAGGAAGCGTCCTCCGAGAGAGCACACGGGAACCTACACGGCACTCCGAATTACGTCACTAGGAGTGCGACCAGGTGTGACCCTGAAGACTGGGAGTGAGTTGAGGGGTGCCCGAAATGCCAATATTTATCTTTTTTTACGCAACAACTAGGACACGCAGGCGAAATCGGTTTTCTGTTCTTTACTTCAGAAGTGTCAGAGGGCAACTTCCACAAATTTTTGACCGAAGTCCGGAAATCGCTGCAGCCCCCTTTAAGGGGCACAGGTGTAAGTCCTATGCTCCCATGCATTTCAGGCCATGTTGAGGAACATTTTTCTCGGTGACTATTAGGAGTATTCTTGTCACGTATATATCATTTTGTTCGAAATTTTGTGTTTTATTTACTGAACTAGAATATTATCAACCAAGTTAAAATATGTCTTTTCTCAATTGTTTTTAGTCTAGTACTGAAATTTTAGTTTTTTTTTCATGTATTAAAAAAATTATACCTTAAAAACTGCTAAGCGCATGTTTTTAGTTCTAGTTCCAGTATTTTTGAACACCCATGTAGGTAGGTAGGAATAAAAAAATCAACCCCGTATAATGTCAGGTTAGATGAAAAAATGGTACCTATGAAAACTAAAAAAAAACACTGTTTTGAGATAACTGAGTTCAAAGTAAAAAAAATCCGGTGAATAACAAATTTCTGTTGGCACCAACAGCCTTGGAGTCATTCCTTCGATAGCCGCCAGCTTGGAAGGCATTGCTAAAGTCATGCCTTCGCTTTTCGGCTTATCGCCTTGCTTGCCGGGCCTCTCTTGTGACCTGGCCGTGTCGCTTGGTCCGTAAAGTGATATATTCGAGTGACAACAACTTCCCTCGGCCAACTTGATGGTGTTCCACAGAGGGTTCCATCTCACAGGACTTCAAAATGTTGGCTTGTGCAATGCTACCACCATTGAATGAAAGAACAGCATCCAATGCCGCCATTTTGTCGTTACAAAAACACAAACACTTGAAAGTACACATAGTACACACCTGAAAAAATTGGGTTGTGTGTATGTTTATACAGCCTAGAACTTGTCTGCCTCGACGGGCGACGAGTCTCCCAGCTGTAGATGATAATTTAGCCAGTGCGGTAAACCGCTAGAAAAAAACGTGCACAGCGTCTCGGGATTGTCTTGGTTGAAAAAACCTATGCAATAGTTGTCAGATAATTTTTTTTAAGATTATCTGTTACTGGACAAGCTTTTAGGTCTGGTGTTGATTTTGTGTTTGTGGGAAAATTAATTGATAAACAGGGAGCGTATCCCAAAAGGAGGCGTGGTCACCTGCTACCTGCTTTCGGAAGAAGTGATTTTCAGCCCGAAATATAACTTTCTAAGAACACTGTGACAATGGAAAATGTGCAGAAAGAACTAAACTTGTTAAATTGCAAAAAAAAGCTAAAATCGATTTTTTTTCAATTTTGCCTTACCCTGTGCCCTTAAGGGTTAGTCGAGGACTCCCTCAGGGTGTCTTGAGTATATCCTGGGATGTCTTTGCGTTGTCTGGATATGCCATCCCTGGCTGACTTAATGACGCACAGAAGAAAGCGCAGGGATGGTAGAAAACGCAGAAAGGCGATGAGCGCCGTGACGGTGCACTTTTGGCACTGGTGGATTGGCTTTATTGGGTCGCAGCGTTGGCGTCGGTTGGACTTGGAGTGTAACGGATATACAAGACTAGGACTGCGTATAGTCAGAGTCCTGTAACACGCTACTGGTCACAAAACTTCCCTTAACGCTATAGGAGAGCTTGGTACGCGACCATGAGCGCCGCTAGCGTCGACAAGGAGTCCAGGAAAATTTATTTTCACACCACTGCAAGGGCACAAAGACCCAGTGTCACAGTTTATGTATGCTCTACACGAGAAGAGGCACGACACAATGGTCACTCAAGCGCCCGCAGCTCGGCGAGGCGGGATCGCGAGCACGCGGTCTGCTCATCGGTCAGGTACACCTGGCCGATGAGCACCGTGAGTGTCAATGCAGCAGCGCAGTAGGCACTCACTCTTTCTGAAAAACCAGCGAGACAGAGACAGGGACCAAGAAGGAGGACTACATAGGAAAAGCACTTACTAACAACAGTATACAATTTATGCAGTCCAATACAAATGTGAAAGCCGTTTACAACTCCCTGTAACGCCGAATTAGAAGCGCAGCTCTTGGAGGAGGAGGGGAAGGGTACAAAGGGGGGGCGGCATATGACCTCAGGGGGGTAACGTGACCTCGGAGAGGGGGGGGTCACGTGACCTCGGGGAGGGGGGGATCACGTGACTTCCCCCCGTACCCGAGGTCCTCCCGAAGGAACCCGAGGTCCTCCTAGAGTCCCTCCCGATGGAACCCGAGGTCCTCCCGAGGTCCTCGGGGGGGGGGGTTGTTCGCGGATACGCCGACGCCAACGCCGCTCAAGCCGGAGACGGGCGCCTAAGAGCTCCATTCTAAAATCAGTAGTCAGCGCTTCTCCTGCGTAGTCCTGTCTTTGTCCTTATCTTTTTCGCGCTGTATTGATGAACTCATACCAACTTGCCAAATGGCACTCTCCCCAACGAGGAACAACTGACAATTTAATAAGGTGACTAACTCCCGTCGCAGGTGCTACAAAAGTGGCCACATCGCTCCCTGGCATCCCTGTCGCGCCTCCTCCGAGGAGCAGCGGTTACGCCATAGGCCCATTCGGTCAACGCGGCTGCAAGGAGAGCAAACTTCCCTCGGGACGGCGACCTTGTCTGACATAGATAAGCCCCCAGCGTCGAGGAACGCATGCGACACAAGGCGAAAGGAAATATGCCCACACGCACTGCGTCGCCACGTGAACGTTGATCCCTAGTGCACTGCAGTTGGTACATTTAACATCATTGACCAAAACCCAGCGGAAAAGGCGGTCCTAACTTGGCAGGACCTCACCCACATTCTTTTTTCCGCTGGAAGTCGCCGACTTCTGCAGGTAGGCTACGGCGGGGGACGGCACTCCCGTGTACGACGGCCCAAGTTACGGCTAATCAGTCGGGAACTGGGCCGAGTAAAGGATCTCAACTAAACGAGACACCGGAGCATCCGCTATGTCTTCTCTTGGTACATTGGTGCGGAGCTGCCGGAATATCTCAATAGCAGCCCCGTGAAACTGGGAAACGGTTACCGCGCGGGCACCGGTGAAGAACGTTTAAGAAGGTTCTAATTCACTATAGACGGTCCTAAAAAATAAACAGCCAGCAGACGGGCCGTATTGTCCGCGTTATCGAGGATAGCCATGAGGGACTTGAGAGCTAGGACGGGCGCTGTCACTTTAAGAAGGGGCAAGATCCAGCCAGAGCGCTCTTGAGGGTGGCAAAGAGAATGGCAAGGCACGAGGGCCGTCCTGCCCGCCCCCAACGAAAGGCCCAAGAAAGGAGTGCCTGCCGCACAAAAGGAGGTGGTGGTAAAGGCACATCCGCGGCATACTAGCGTCTACCGGAAAATTCCGACTGGACCAAGTGACGCCATACGGCCATAGGGAAAGTGTAATATAGTGATCATTGTTTCATAATACAACAATGCCGTTGTTGCATGACCGGCAGGCGTGACCGGCGCGTGAACTCTGAGGTGCGCGAGCTGAGCTCGTGCTCCTGTGGTTCGATCATCGGCAACCAGCCATGGTCGTTGAAGAACGCCAGTCTCCATTAAAGAAGTACGTTGCCGCTATGACTCTGCTTGCATAAGCTATAACAATTGGCGACGAAGCGGACGAAGACAACGGGCAAGCGTCCGTTGCCCGGACCCCGAGGATGGCTGTGGGCGGTATCAACGAGTATCGCCTCAGCACCAACGCTTCCTGGGACGAGTACGTAGAGCGACTCGAAATGTACTGCGTAGCCAACAGTCTGACAACGCCTGAGCAGAAGCGTGCCGTCCTGCTGAGTTGCTGCGGAGAAGAAACGTACTCCTTAATCGTCACCTTGGTGAAGCCGACGAGACCGACAGCTGCAGACTATACCACGATAGTGACAGCGGTCAAGGCTCATCTGCACCCAAGGCCATCGGAACTCTACGCAAGGTTCCTGTTCTACAAGCGCGACCAGCACGCCGGTGAGACAGTTGCAGACTACGTGACAGCGCTCCGAAAGCTGGCAGAAGACTGCGGTTTCGAAGATAGACAACTGCCACTTGAAATCATGATGCGAGACAGGTTCGTCTGCGGCATCGCGCCCGAGAGAGTGCAGCAACGGCTTTTGGCTGAACGCAACTTGACGTTCGACGTAGCCTACGACTTGGCCGTCACTGCAGAGGCAACGTCGCAGCAACAGCGAGACATCAGGAAGCAACGGCAACAGAGCGGTAAAGTTGACTCTGATGGTGAAATTCAAGCGACAACTATGAAACCTCAGAAGCAAGCAGACAGCGGAAACTGCCACCGTTGCACCGGTAAGCACAAATCTTTCCTGTGCAAATTTAAAGACTCCGTCTGCTACAAGTACCAGAAGAAGGGGCATATAGCAAATGGCATGCCAAAGTAAGACCGTCACAGTAAAGAAAGGAAGGGACACAAAAAGGGAGACAGCGTTTACGAAGTAGACGAACTCTGTTCGATCTGCGAGGTGCACGACACCGAAGAAAAGTTTCTAGTGCCAGTAAAGATAGAGTCACAAGAAGTAATCATGGAAGTTGACTCTGGAGCGTCTTGCTCTATCATGAGCCAAGAAACGTTTCGCCAGATAGACAAGAGACTGATTTCCATCGAGAGCACACCCACCAAGTTGTTAACCTGGTCAAAACAAACATTGCCGTACAGTTGGCAAAGCAATGGTAAGCGTCATGTTTAAAGGACGCAAGGCTGTTTTGCCAATCGTGATCGTGGCACAGCACGGAAGAAGCTTGATGGGACGAAACTGGTTTCGACCGCTAGGCATCGAGTTACACGGCATCCGACACGTCAGCACGTCCAACGAAGCGCTAACAGCGCGGTTTTCCGAGGTTTTTCGCACCGATCTGCCCGGATTCAAGGAAGCTCCGTCCACATCAAGCTCAACGACGTGCAACCCAAGTTTTAAAGAGTCAGCCAGTGTCATTCGCCCTTCGAGAGGATGTGTCCAAGGAGTTAGACCGCCTGCAGAAGCACATTCTGGAGCCCACCTTTGCCAATGGAGCAGCCAAGTGTAAAGTCAAGGCATGAACATGTATTTATTTAATGAAAGGTTCACTCGTCTATGGGTTGGTATCCCTGAGGCGAGAGGGAAAAGGAATGTAGGGATTGATAGGAAAGGGTAAGTGACTATGTATAAATCTAGATGAAGTGATGGACCCCAGAGTCCCTGATGTAGCTGATCAGGGAGTCCAGGATTTCTTTTCTGTGCTGCGGCTGTCCCTTGGGGTGGGTCCAGTCTTCAAGCTTCGTGGGCCTTTTTTCGCTGGGTAGCGAGTCCCATGCCTCTACTCTAAAGTCTTCCAGGCCTTTGCAATCCCAGAGCACGTGTTTGGTCGTTGCCATGGTTCCCTCTGTGCATGTCTTGCACGTTGGGTCCTCGTGGTCTTTCAGTCCGAAGGATGCTTTTTCGCCGGAGTTAGTGCCGTCCCTGTCCTGATTCGTCGTAACCGAACCGTCTCCCATCTAGTGTATCCTGGTGGTATCGGGTCTTCCTCTGTTAGTAGAAGACCCTTCAGGTACAGTTTCCTCCCTTCTTTGGCTTGCTCGGCCATTTCATCTGGGTCTATTGACATTTCGTCCGTCGTTTCTACTCGAGAGGTAAGGCCCGGCGCGGAGCTGGTGCTGCTAGCTGCCTCCGCTGCGGCCTGGTGAGCCCTCTCGTTCCCCGGGATATTGTTGTGTCCGGGTAGCCACTCGATCGTTATGTTGGAATCCAGCTTCCTGAGCTCCTCCGCAATATTCTTGATCTTCTTGACCGTTCTGCTTCTCGTTCTGCAGCTGCGGCAAGCTTTCAGTGCCGTCTGAGAGTCTGTGAAGATCCAGGCCCTGTTACCTGGGTCGATCCTTTCGCGGATATCTCTGGCTGCGGCTAAAATGGCCCGCAGTTCAGCCTCTTTAACCGAGGTCTGCGTTGGAAGCGTTTCTGACCAGGTATTGTCCCTCGCAAGGTCGACAAAGGCTGCTGCGGCAGCCCCGTCGTGCTTCGCGGCATCCGTGTACCTTATCTCCTTACATTGAGTGTTCTCCGCGAGCCACTGGAGGTGTTTCTTGGCTGCGAAGTTTCTCTGTTTAGTTCCTTGTCCCTTGAATGCTGGCTTGTGATCAGTTATGCCTATGTCTTGCCATGGTGGAGAAGCCTCCTCGATCGGGGGCCTACCTTCCGTGGAGTATCCTAGGATTTCCAATAGTCTTCGCCCGTGTTTAGTTCTTTCAAGTCGTTGGAAATGTGCGATTTGTTGTGACTCTGCTTTCTCCTCTATTTTGTTCATTCCTGCATATTTCCTTAGTTCGTCGAGGGGTGTGTATCTCGGTAGTCCAGTTACCACTCTCATAGTTTGATTGTTCAGTCTTTCGAGTTGTTTCCACTGAGCCTTGGTGAGGTTCATCCAGTTGCAGCAGTAGAGCGCTCTGGATGTGAGGAGGGCTTCTGCCATGGTCCGGATTGCTTTTTCGTCCGCCCCCCACGATTTACTCGTTGTCCTACGAATAAGTTTCAGTGCCTGGTCCCATGCCTTCTTCAGTTCGGGTAGCCATTTGGTACTCCCAGCTGTTTCTTCAAATGTGACTCCAAGGATTTTTATGCTCGTACGTCGTTCTATTTCTTTTCCCATGAGTCGAAGTTGCGCTTGCTGTGCAATCCCTTTTCTGTGGTCCTTTGGTCTCGCAACGACCATGTATTGGGTTTTTTCAGGGGACGGCTCCATCCCGACTTCCTCCAAGTACTTTGCAACTTCGTCGATGCCTTGTTGCATTGTGAACTCCTGGTCTCCCAAGGAGCCTCCTTTTGTCCACAATGTGACATCATCCGCGTATATTGTGAACCCGAGGTTTTCGATGCGTCGCAGTCTCGTTGGTAAATCTGCCAATACCATGTTAAATAATGTGGGCGATATCACTGCCCCCTGTGGTACGCCTCTGTTGTTGAGTGTCTCCGGGCCCATTGTGTTCCCGATTTTCACCCTAAACCTTCTATTGGCCAGGAAGTCTTTGATGAATTTTAGTGCTCTACCTCTCAGTCCACATCTCTTAGCTCCTTCTTCCACGGCCCAGTGCGGTACGGCATCAAAGGCTTGTTTTATGTCAAGAGCAACTACAAGTCTTGGATCTATGCTCTTCTTGTCCGCCATCACGTCTTCGTATAGGAGCTTGAGACTGTCTGGTGTTCCCATGGCTTCTCTGAATCCTGTTTGCCTCGGGTCCAGCCTGTCGTACGTCTCGAGGTACCACTGTACCCTCTGCAGGACCATTTTCTCCAAGACTTTGCAGATGCTGGACGTTAGTGAAACTGGTCTGAAATTTTCGATCCTATCCTGCGTCTTTCCGGGTTTAGGTATTGGTATAACCCAAGAGATCTTCCAGGAGTCAGGGATCTTTCCTTTCTTCCATGTTTCGTTATATTTCTTCAACAGCTCTTCTTTGGCCTCGCCTGGGAGGTTACTAAGAGCCGTATATGTTATCCCGTCGGGTCCGGGTGCGCTTCCTTGTTTGGCTGAGTGGATGGCCTCAAGCAGCTCCCCCATGTTGAAAGGTTCGTCCATTCCCGGTTCCTTTGGTGGTTTTGCAGCCCAGCTCTTTGAGCGTTTTTTGCCTCCCTGTTTTGCCGCCGTGATGTGCGGGAAAAATATCTGAGCTGCTCTTACCGCCAGCTCCTCCTCCGTCATTTTCAGGCGAAGCGCAAGGTTCTGTGCTGCGTTCCGGCTCTTGCGTTTGTTCTTGTTCATCCCCCTGTAAGTGCGCCAAGCTTTTCCGAGACCGGTACGTGCGTTGAACGATGCGCAGTGGCTTCTCCATTTATGCCGGCATAGCTCTTTGGAGTATTTCATAGCCCTGGCGGTCGCTTTGTTGAGCTTGATCTTATGCCCCGTCGCCCTGCTTCTCCTGAATCTTGTTAACGCTTGCAGTCTACTGGCCCATAGGTTCAGAAGGTGGGTGTCCGGTGTCGGATCGCCTTGTTTAACATTAACTTGGGCTCTTGCCTCTTTCATCGCCTTGCAGATGCTTTCCTCGATGTCTTCGTGCCGCTCTAGGCTGCTTAGAATTAGCTCCCGGAATCCGTCCCATTTTATGATCGGTCGAAGCTCCTTATCTTTCTGCCCACTCGGGTGTGTAACTGTGATCTCGATGGGGTAGTGGTCGCTGCCCTGTGTGTCCCTCCTTGGTGTCCATCGGACCTCGAGGCGCTCCGTGGCCCACGTGAGATCTGGTGTAGTGTCCTTCTGGCGTTGTTGTTTGGCTAGTCGTGTCTTGACCCCTTGTTCATTGCAGAGTTCAAGTCCTGCTGTTTGCATGGCTGCGATGATGTCTCGGCCTTTCTTTGTGTTGGTGTCGTATCCCCATTCGCGGTGTTGTGCGTTAAAGTCCCCTCCGACGATCAGTGGGTCTCCATCCGCCAGCTCAGATAGCTTTCGGATCCATTCTGCCGTCTCTCCATCTTTTAGCGTGGTATTGGGCTTTATGTAGACAGATGCCACCACCAGTTTGAGTTTACCTCGCTTTAGTCGGACAGCAACTACCTCCCTCTTGTCCGAGCAGAGTGCAGTGGTGTCTAGCTGCGTCTGTGGTATGTTTTGGAGTACGCAAACTGCCACCCATCCCTTCTTTTCAATGGGATTCTTCTCCCTGTAGCTTGGCTTAGATTTGATGGTCGGAGTTAGGTAAACGTTGAAGCCGGTGATTGTCATGTCGGGTGTTTTAGTCTCCTGCAGCAGCAGAATTTCTGGTGGCGCATTTCTTTCGAAGCGGAGCTTGAGCTCCGCTGCTCTTGCCGAGAACGTGTTGCAATTCCACTGTAGGATCCGTGTCGGTGCCATCTTGGTCTGTCCGGGTTCGTTAGTTCTATCTGCTATGCTTAAGTTCAGCAATTTCCTTTTTAATCTCTCCGAGTACATGGAATACCATATTAAATCCCATTTCCATGTCTTTGTCGAATTTGCTGATTTTGGATTCTTGTTTCTCGAACCTTGCTTCGAGTGCTTGTACTTCCTTCCTCCAGTCTGGTTGTTCGGTGATCTTAGCCTTCGTGCGCTGGGCCCAATCTGGGATCCAGTTTGGGGCTGCCGTCTTCTCAGTACAGTCAACTGTTGCCTTTCCTGGGTTGGGAGGAATTTGAGTGACCTCCTGCTGTGTGTTTTGTTGGCCGCGAAGTTGGGGCTGTGAGGTCCCAGTTGCTTTGACTGCTGCCGCGTAACTTTCTCTCGGTAGCTTCGGCTGTGGTGGCTTTGCGGGCTGCTTCTTCTCTGGGATCTTCCTCTTAGGACAATTGTTGCTGGTTGCCACGTGGGCCCCACCGCAGTTCTTACACTGTGGATCTCTTGTGCACTCTTCCATCTCTTCTTCGTGGATGTGCCCGCATTGGTCGCATCTGCTCTCTTTGCTTGGGCATACGTCCGTTTTGTGTCCAATGTTGTGACAATTGAAGCAGACTATTGGTCTTGGACGGTACGGTTTCACGGTGAACACTTCGCGGCAGAACATGACTTTCTTTGGCAGCCAAGTTCCTTCAAAAGTGATCACCACAGCGTTGCCTTTCTTGCCCATAAGGCGGGCGTAGACTACTTTGGCCGTTCTGCATTCCAAGTCCGGTAGTAGCGTTTCGGGTGTCTCGTCGCTGTTATCACCGTGCAAGTAGATGACCCCGCGTACTTGATCGTTCCCCATTGCCTTGTATGGGCTTAAGGCGTACGAGTCTTCGCCTTTCGTGATCTCCGTGACTTTAAGGAGATTTTCGATTATCTCTTCATTCCGCGTTGTTAGCGCAATGGTGTTAGTCTTCGGCTGAATTTGAATTTTGTAGTCATCAGGACTGTTGATTCCCGTCTTTTCCACCGCTGTTTTTATATCTCGGGTCTTGAAGTCCTTGACATTCTTTTTGCATATCGCTTTTAGTACCACTGTCTGGGTTGACGTTGGACTTTCGCGCCTATCTTCCACAGATGATGTTCTCGGTATTTGGACTGTCGGACACCGGCGTTTTCGTCGGCGTTTACTTATATACATTTCAAACCCATCGTCTTCGGGGTTCTCCTCCAAGAGGGCGGTTCCTAAGCTGTTAGGCTTAGCTTGTTGTTCATGTGAAGTTGCGTTTTCTGGTTTCTGTAATTTCTGTAGCGGTGGAAATTGGGAAGTATCTTGAGAACTCACCTCTTCGGATTCCATGGCGTTCCTTTGCTGGCTTGCCATCCAGCCTGGGGTCAATGTCCCTTGTATGTAGCTGTGCAAGAGCGTGGTTATTAATTTGCCGATATCCTCTTTGGTGATTCCCAATTTTCCGAGGAGTCCAGCGTCAAGCTCGATGGCTGTGGTCCTGGTGGGTTCAGGCTGCTGCTGCGCTTTCACTTCGGCTTGTGGACCGCGCGTTCCCGAAGTCAGGGCTGCTGCGGTGTCCATCTTTTCTGGCTCCGAACTCGTCGAAATTGACCCCGTTGGTTGCAAAATCAGCGGGTGGAGCGTCGTCGAAGGTCCTTGGTGATCCATGACACCTTCATAAACGTGGCACTGTTTCGGGGGTGTCGGGACCCCTAACGATGCCACGGAGCGTTCAGGTTCGATCTTCAAGGCAGTTGGAAGTCCAAAAGCTATAGAAAGCGCCAAACTTTGAAAATTATCAGGAGCTGAAAATT
>JAZHYW010028842.1:0-46196 GCA_037355805.1 Ixodes ricinus | reverse complement strand
CCACGTCCGATAGATGGCGGGCAAATCTGAATAAGGTCTATTACAAGGCCAAGAATATGTTTACACACAAAAATAGTATCGAATTATTTGCACATAGCATAGTGTTTCTTCGCGTGTTCAGAAATCATTTTTAGTCTAAATGTATTCTTTCCATCATCATTTGCCTGAGGCTCGTTTCATTGGCGCCTTTAAACAATTGGCTGTCTGTCCACGCCGCTGTAATACCGAACGTTCAGGCTGTTCTCATGAAATGGTTGGTCTACACACTAGCAAAATGTGGCTACATATATCTAGCCGTACCAACATAGCTTTCCGTCGTTAGTTATTACAGTCAAAATGAAAACTCTACAGCCCTGGTAGAGCAATCCTACTCAAATCAGGTTCTGATTGCACCTTACTTTGGGCAATAGTTTGGATCCATAAAAGTCTGTTTTTAAGGCATTGACTGGTGTGCAAACTAGTCTTTGCATGTACTGCCCAACTTTCACCTGATATCATTATCTTTACTCTGTCTCACGTTACGATGGCCTACGGTGGATGCTACAAGTCATCCCAGTTACTCAAGAAACGTCACACGATTACACGCATCGCACCGCACATCGCTGCGCCCCTCCCAAAGGTCACGTGACACTCGCGTGGCATTGAATTGGCCGACGGCTCGTAACGTCTTCCGCAGTTCATTGCAAGGTGAACCGCAATGTCCACGTAGGTAATAGCCGCTCGCAAAGCCAAGAAAGGGCGTGAGTGCCGGAACCATTTGGACCGTCGATTGAGTGTTTGGGTTCTCGCAGAGCATTTCCCGACGGACTCCGCCGGTTCCTCCACCTTGCCCTCGCCAGGCTTCAGGTGGAGCCGCGTCCTCTCCGAGCCCGACGACAGCTGGGAGGGTGCGAGGGGCAGGGTGCGGAGCCACTTGCTGCAGGGCTTCGTCCCGAGCCGAGGACCCCGCGCCAGCCACTCCCTCATCTGCATCTGTGGACCCCTGCCCTTCACGAAGGCTGCCCTCCAAGTGAGTGGAACTACTGCGCCGCTGTCAGCGGGGCACCACAACCGGAAGACCGCTCTAGAGCTGGTCCACGCCCTTGCAACTGCACTCAAAAAAGTGTGACATCTTACGGCCAGAGAGCACACGCCGGCGCCACCTGTACAGTAGCCTGGAACGCTTGCAATCTGTGTGAAACCAGACCGAATGTTTTGTAGTGTGTGCAAGATCGAGACCCACACACGCTCTATCTATAGGAAATGGTCGGTCGTAACGCCGTCAGATTTGTTTAGGGCCCACGGTGGAAATGCCAATACGTAAAAGAAATTAGAAGATATGTGCATATCCAGGCTCCAGGGCTACTGCGCTATTTGGGGGACTAGCGTGTTTCTGTCTTTGGGAGTAGTCACTGAGAGGGCATAGCATGGTCGGTCGCAGCCAAGGAAAAATGGGCCAACTAGCCTTTACTCATTCGTACTGACTGGAGCCACGCAGACGGGATAATAGCCTCGTTTGGCGACTGGCTGTAGCTCGTTTTTAGTGCAACTCGGAAGTTCAGCCTTGTGTTGTGGAATGGCTCGGACATTAGAGAAGGTTTGTTTTGGGTTAGCAGGATGGTTCTGAAACTTTTTCGATTTTGAGGACCCCTGCCTGCCTTGAACGGCAGCTTGAAAAGCCCCTTTTGGTCTTGGCATTGATACAGTACTAAAGCAGTGCAGAAGCTTATGGGCATTGTAAAAAATAGTGCTTATTTGACCCTCGTGATGCACCAACAGGCGGCTCCAGTTCTGCTGGAAACCAAAGCTTAATCTGGAAGTACACTTTACTTGGGGGCAGTTAAGGAGTGAGGGGAACCCATAAGGGTAGTCCTGGGGACCACCAGGGTTGCTAAGAATCCAGATTCTTAGATCTGCAGCAGCTCAACAGCTGCACAGTTGCACCAGAAGCAGACAACCTTTCTCGAGTCATAAACGGTCCGAGCTTTTCCCGGTGCTATAGTGGGTCAGTGCATGACAATTATAGTCCAAAAGTCCAGTCCAAAAGATGGAAGGCAAGTTGAAGAAGTACACTTCTGCAGCTTGTCTTCAGTCTTTTGCATTGTTTTAGTTCAGTAATGCTCAGCGAACCAGCTGAACGTCATACCTTGTTGCACAATTGCTTTTCCGTTTTTAATAAAACAGATTAAATGGACAGAAAACAAATAAAACCGAAGGTTCGTTGAGTACGTACTTTCAGCTACGTGTTTGCTTTTGGTGCAGCCGGGCCACGGCTGCCATCTGTTGGTTGTTGCACCAGTATGGTGCCTGGATGCATCTCCAACTGGTGTGTTTAGCATCCTATGCTGCCGATACGTCAGAGGGGTCCCAAAGTGGTAACAAATCACGTCACAGAAGCCGGAGTGTCATCCTGTCGGAGGTCGCGATCCTGGCGGTTGGTCGTAGAAATGCTGGCGAGAAACGCACGAGCAAACGCAAGAATGTAGCTGTCGTCACCGCATCCCAACTTCTGGCTGCCGAGGCTTCCGTGGACTGTTACATCGGAGAGTGACCTGCAGCAAAAAGGCGTCTGCGACATCAACCACTGTTGCTGGGACACCGCCAGGATCGCGACCGGCGACAGCATGACACGTGTATGACGTCGTTAGGGAGATATCGAGGGACCACGTTTTTGGATGCAGTAAACGCACCAATCGGAGATGCGTTCCAGGCACCATAGCGCCAGTTAGAGGGGGAGCGGTTAGTAGGTGGACGCCGTAAATAGAAAGAACAGTTTTTTTTTTTTTGTTTTTTTTTTTTACTTTTTATTTGTGGAAGTTTATTCTTTGAAATTTTGATGCGATGCTTCCACCATCTTCAGGCACCTTTCTGGTAAACCGTAGCACAGTACGTTACTAAGCCGATTTATGCGGCGACATTAAAGGCTTCACCTGGATTCGGTGGCACACGGTGGAGTAAAACGTTGGCAACTAAAATACCTCATATTTTGAACGAAGAATACGCTAGTCTGTGTGCTATCGTGTCACGTCCTGGAAATGATGCAAAGAAACTTTTTCCGCAGATTTTCCTAATTACAATGTCTTTGGATAACTTTTATCCAAATGAATTTATACAAGCTCACTACACGTGCGTAACAGGTTAATATGCAATTTCACGTCTATTGCTGGGCCCCAGTTACAGTTGCACCTATTAACCATGTCAAAGCAGCTATAGAGAGTGAGATCAGTAATAACCTCTTGACCAAAGCGTACCAAGGTGTTTTTTCAAATGTTTTATTAATTCATTTTTTCATTCTTGCTATGTTCAAGGGCATGTTGTATTGTTTTTGTTCGAATGTTAGGTAGTTTGTTTCTGTATTTTCCCTCCTGCAATGACCTCACAGTCAGCAGTATGTGTAAATAAATAAATAAATATAAATAAATTAAAGTTATCTAGCAACATTGCCTTGACGCCTCCCCCCTAACCAAAAAAGAAAGGAGAGCAAATAAAAATATGTCTGTTTCATCATGAAATGACGTAGGGATCAGATATAAGCAGTCAAGTCTGGGACTTTTCTTTTATTATGAACTTTTTTGCAGTGGGACTCATCACAGCTTGCTACTACTCTGCAGGCCAACAATTGCACTTAAAAAAATAATTGGTTTGGAAGCTTTCCTGTCAGTCGATCGGGAGCCAAGATACCCCCAAAGTCCTCCCTTGTCTCGGTGCAGGTGTCTGGAAGACATGGAGTACTCCCCGAGGCGGTTCACGCGTTCTTCGGCTGACCGTCCCCCGGAGCCGGATCCGAGCGCCTGCAGCCCTCCGTCGGA
This sequence comes from Ixodes ricinus, assembly GCA_037355805.1. NCBI lineage: Eukaryota > Metazoa > Arthropoda > Arachnida > Ixodida > Ixodidae > Ixodes > Ixodes ricinus. The sequence goes on along the minus strand of JAZHYW010028842.1, from coordinate 42,408 downwards.
GGAGGGGCGCTTTCTCTGCATGCCACACCCCCGCTGTTGGAAAGGACCTCCTAGCTGCTAACAAATTTTTGCACATTGCATAGCCGGCCTTTGGACCCCAGTAATAGGCTCAGCGTGGCTCGAAAATATATTTCCACAGTGGTTTTGTTTTCAGAAACTGTGTTGTGTGAATCCCGTCCCTTCCACTCCAACTCAAAGGGTAACCTCCACGATCCCTTTTCCTGGGGGTTGGGTACCTCTGTTCTTTTTTTTGTAGTGACAGAGGAAAGGGGAAAGACAAAAGCCACCACCATTTAAAGGGTGGCGTTTTCCTTTAACCCTTTGACGGTCGTTGCCGGGCACGTACGGCGGCAGTTACACGTTTCAAAGTTCCCGCCTGAACACAAAACCGCATGCGCTCCTATCTGTTATTTCTTTGGGGGATTGATAAACGTTATATTGAATCCTCACACCAGAAAGCGTGTAATAGCCATATGCGAAAAGACACAAACCATTCGACGCGAGCTTGAGACAGCGGTTTATTATTGTACCAGCTGAGGACTGTGAACAAGGAAAGACAACGAGTGAATAACAACAAAATGATGATGGTTCGAGAAGTGGTAAAAGGCCAAAAATATGAGCAGTTCCAAGACAGATTTGGCATGCGGGATTTTCTGCTTAGCGATTGGAGTACAAAACTTAGAAGGCGATCTCTAGTCAGGGTGGAACGGGCTCGCCATTTGCGCCATTTTGCGCCAGACGCTTTGTCTGCGCCATCCTGCGCCATTTTGCGGAGACTGCGCCACAGCCAATGCCTCGCCCATTGTGCTCCAAACTCGCACAATGTGCGCCAAAAAATTCTATTTTATCTTGGTTTCTGTTTTTATCTGACTCGATTGGCAACTAATGAGCGCGTTTACTTGGTCGACCTTGCAATTTTTTATTCCATTTACTTTCCCTGTGTATCCCGAGTCGGAAGCGCGCGAAAAAACTCGGGGGTTGGATTCAAGCGGTACACCACCTGCGACTGGATTGTTATTCTTCAACCATAAGGGGTTAAGCAAGTCGGCCGAGGTGAGATCGAGTCGTTAAGCGTCAGATTGCCTGAGGCTCTTCGGCCCGGGTTCCGGACGTCAGCCAGTTGAAAACACATTAGCGAAAAATTCCTTTTAGTGCTTCCTCGTTAGAAGTTGGAACCGCATTCCTCAAGATGAATCGTGATTTGATTGAACTGAAACGCGGTCCGATCCGTATCCTTGCCGGCCAGCAGCTCTCACGCGAGCGGTAGATCTGCTCGGCGTACTTCAATCTTGCTCCGGCTCATCGCTTCGAATACGATAACTCCGTTAATCGTAGTCTGCTGCTTCTGATATTGAGTTGCACAATAGGATAAACTCGAAATTGATTGCCCTGTTCCTCCGTGCAACTGCACGTCCGTTGCTTGCACACGTCACGTGGTTCGCACATTAAATTACTATGTCGAGCACGTGTGGGTTGTGCGATAAGCAGTGCTGGTTTGCATTTTGAGCAGCTGAAAGCCACTCAGAAAATATCAAAGGCACTATCTTCAGAGACATATGGTACTTGCTTTTTGGTTCTCATTAGGGCCAAGTTTTCGCATCTGTTACACTGTTATCCCATCTACCTAGGTTCCTAACCACTCATGTTCATCTGTGCTCCTAAGCACAATTGAAATTGCTCCCGTGCTCGTCTAAGACACAAGCTGAAGTGCAATGAAAACTGATTTGAGCTGCTCCCAGCCTGCTCCAGAATGTAGTTTTAGCTGCTCCCAACGTGCTCCAAAACAGCTGTTTCAGCTGCTCCCGTGGCTGCTCCCAAGTGCATTTCATGAGTTCCACCCCTGCTAGTAGAAGAAATGTGGCTGGATGTTTTACGTATATTGTTTCAGGGGGTTATTTGCTGGATATAGATAGGGAGAAAAACGTAGGGTGAATATGTAGCTGCCAAACACCAGAAAGTGCGTGGCCCCAAAGACCAGTTAGTTGGAGCATACGGTGCAATCCACTTCCCGTAAAATAACGGAGGAGCGTCCGTCACACTTTCACTGAAAACTGGGTGGGTTAATCTAGACATAGGTGCTTGTTCGGCCAAATCAGGCAGTTAAAGTGCGATTTGCAGAATTCCCAAGTTTTGGGAAATGTTAATAGTGGGCAGTTGGGGGAAACAAGTGGGTGCTTCTGCAGTTTTTTATGTTATATAACGATAATGAGAAAACCCGTATATGATGCAATCGTTAAAACCGATAGTCGTTTTACCTGGAGTGAATACCTCACGATAAAACGCATGGTCCTCTAGAAACTGATTGTTATAAACGTTGCATCGTTATATGCGGTATCATTACAAGTGGATTGCACTGTACCATCTGTGGACTTTCAGAGCTGTCAGAGGCTGACTTGTACAAAGAAAAAAAAAGAAGCTATGAATCAAGTATTTGAAAGTACCAATTTGTAAACCTGATGCACTAAGAATTATGTGTAAAACAGGTTATTTGAGCGCTAGTCTCGAGTACATGCTCTTTTCTATGGTGCAAGTACACCCACTTTCACAGGGCATACATCGCTTATACCTCCCACTGTGCTCTGTACTTGTGGCGGAGGTATTCGGCTGAAGGCCAGTTTCCCTCGATGAATACAGTCTAAGCTTGTTACAACCGACCTGGTTACAACAGACATTTGGATATAACATACCTGATTTGGGAAGTTCGGTCAAGGTCAAGGTCAAAATTCGGTCTTGGTCAAGGTCAAGATCAAAGTTCGGTCTTGGTCAAGGTCAAGGTCAAAATCAAGGTCTGTTATAACGAGCTTAGACTGTATGCCCGAATTACGTAGCAAATGTTAGCCAGTGGCATTCATAGTTTATTTGATTTGCGACAAAAACAGAATGTCGCCGAAGTTTGCATTGCGGGAGAAGCCCACATCTTCAAGTCTTTTGTGTTTAAAATGGTCTATCAAAAGGCCCAACGATCTGCACATGATGAAGGTTCCCGCCTGCTGGGTTCCGCGACTGGTCACGCCCATGCAGAGACAATCATCGCATTTGGCACGTGGCCAAGCATGCAGCCAATATTTTTTTTTTTTTTCGTTTTTTGTTGGTAGTTGTGACAGTTTGGAGGCTTCATTGGCATTACGTCTTTCATCAGAGCGGCTTTCCACAGTATACTTACGAGAATGTGGCCCTTGAAGACAGCTTCTCACGATTTGGTCACAAACTTCGACTCAGATGTTTCTTGCAGGCGGTTTTTGCGCAGGGTTGCGTCATGATACCTTCAGGCGGTCCTCTTCCTTGTCGAGTAGCAAAAAGGGAGAGCTCCTCCGTGCACGTCTCGTATCCTGCATTGCACCGTGGCACGAAACACTTAGTAGTAATTTAAAAAGAAAAATCTGCAAAATAAAAGAAAAGGCGCTGGGCCCACGCAGGACTGCGTAAAGCAAAAAGCTCACATTCCGAAGACTGAGACAGAAGGTGAGGCGCGGGACCAGTGCGCCAACGCTGAGAAGAAAAGAGTCATCCGTGTGGGTTGAGAGTTGAAACCTAACTGGATTGGCAAAGACAATGAATATGGAACTCACACCTGGGAAGCCAGGGGCACACTTCCAGTGATGGGGCGATGGCACCATTTATGTAAATGTTTAGTATAACAAAAAGAAAATACTACACTTACCCTCTCTTTAAAAAAACAATGTATACACTCTTTCCCTTTTTTGAAAAAAATTCACAGGGAAGAGAAAAAAACATCAGTAGCTGACATCAGTGGCCAAAGAATTCTATAAGAAAAAAATGCACTGAAAACACTCGTGAAAATGTCTTTTAACTTATCACTACACAAAGTGACAAGTAAACGAAATGTCAAGACATGGCAACCTATGAGGTGGTATCCGAGAGTTCCTGGACTGGTGTCATTATGTGGGAAATGAGGAAAGCATGCGGTTGGTGCCGTTAGATATAGCTGCATGCATATCACACGAGTAGATGTATCAAGTGGTGGGCAGAGCCGTGTAGAGAGAGAGAGTTTGGTCAATGGGAGGAGCGGTCAGAGCCAGGGCATACACCAGACGCAGAAATAGGGCTTGGCATGCTTTCTTGGCCAACCAGAAGCCGAAAAGGATTGCATCAAGATCAATTGGGGGGCTAGTTGGTTGAACATCTAGGTGGTTACTTAAAAAATTACACCATCTTCCCGAGGGGAACCATGGGGTGATGCGGAGCATCGTGTTGGTTCCGAGGAAAGAGTCAGTTGCGTGCTGACGTCGAGAGATGGCGCCACCGACTGCCCTAGCGTTACCCCCTACGCGAGCCTTCGTCGCGGCTCGCGGCAGAGAAACTTGGAACGCTCGCCGCTCGCCGTTTATTTTTTTTCACACTTGAAGGAGAGGAGACTAGAGGAGGAGAGTTGCGTGCGCGCGCGGTGTGAGTACAATTGAACGCACACGCAGTGCACGCAGCTGGTAGAGAGAGAGAGTAACGCGCAGCTGTTGGAGAGAGGGAAGGAGGAGAGTTGCGCGTGCGTAATGTGGGTGCGGACTACGACGCCGCGGGACATAGACCCGAGCAAGAGATGCTCCGCATCTAAAAATCACTGTCTAGACGGTGTCCCCTTCTTCTCTTCTTAGTCATTTGCGCTTTTTAAGTCACCGTCTATACGAAAAGAATCCCCTAGCAGTGGCGGCAAGAAACAGTTTTAATCATAGATATGTGGTTTTGATGAGCGCGTAAGAGTTAAATTTAGTAACTTTTCAGGGTTGAAAATAGGGTGCACGTGATGTTTCGATAATGATCATGCAGAAAGATGTAAGAAACGAATATGCTCTCGAACTCTGTTTTGCTAAAACAGAATGTGACCGCTCGGACGGCAGATTTCTGGCCCTTGGCGCCTGGCGTACAGATTATGTCGATCGTTCGGCTAGTCGCACTCTTCCACCATGATTTTGGATGACCCTGATTGAAACATCACGTGCATCATATTTTCAGGCACCGAGAGTTACTCCGACGCACTTATTAAGTTTGTTTCACGCGACCACCGCCAGTGTATTATTTCCGACTTCTGGTTGGCCACATTCGAATTTGTGAAGACGCCCTGGAACACGCCCAGCACGCTTTCAGCCAATGGCGTCTCTCATTTGACTCCTATACTTCCCACTGAATGGCCAAACTCTCTGTATATATGGCTCTGGTGGCAAGTGATAGGAGAGCTCATTTGCCTGCAGCACGCGCTAGAGTGATGAAGTGTCAGAAACCGTCTGCGTTTTGAAAAATGATTGAAAAACATGAGCAGCGGATTTGCGTGAAATTTTGCATGAAGTTCGGTGAATCCACCAGAAACTTTGGAAACACTTTGCGACGCGTACGGTGATGCTGCTATGGGACGCAGTCAGTGCTTTGCGTGGCATTCTCGGTTCAAGGGCCGTCAAACCTCAGTGGAAGACTGCAAGCATTCGGGATGGCCACAGATCAGCACAACGCTGAAGAATGTTGTGAAAATTGTAGAACTGATTCGAGAGGATCGTCGCCAAACCGTTCATGAACCGTGTGAATTGGTAGGAATTGGTTACATGCAGTGCAAAGCAATTCTTACCAATGACCTGCAAATGCACTGCATTGCCACGAAGTTCGTTCCCCGACTCTCGACTGCCAACCAGAAGCAACGGCGCATTGATATGTGCATGGACCTTCGTGCCACTGCACGTGCGGACGCAACCTACAAGGTCATCACTGCTGATTAATCTGGGTTTACGGGTACGAGCTCAAAGCGAGTAGCAATCTTTTCAGTGGTAGAGCCCGAGCTCACTGAGACCAAAAAAGAAAAGCAGGACAAGTGAGGAGTTTGGGCTGCTTAAACTATGCTCATCGTTTTCTTTGATGCAAAAGGGGTCGTCCACGGGAAATGTGCTCCCAAAGGGCAGACTTTTAATTCAGATTACTACTGTGATGTTCTGCAACACCTGTGAAACGACATCTACCGGAAACAACTTGAACTTTGGCACAACGAAAACTGGCTGCAGCACCATGACAAAGCACCCAGTCACACCTCCCTCAAGACCACTGATTTTTTGGCAAAAGAACACCATGGCAATCTTACCCCGCCCTCCCTACTTACCCAACCTGGCCCGGTGCGACTTTGCCTTGACTCCGAAAATGAAGTTGAAGCTCAATGGGTGGTGTCACTGGAGTGTCATGTGACCCCCCCCCCCCCGGTTGATGCTGTGCAGATAGCAAATCTTGAGTAGCTCGGATCTATTTGGGTAAGATTTGGAACACAGTCTTTCCCTTTCTCGTTTTCAGGACCTGAAGAGAAACGGAGGCCTTGAGCGATTGACCGACAGCCAACACAGCTTGGGAGTGACTGTCCGGACCCACGTGATGAGCATGCTCAAGGCCTCCGTGGAGGACACTGGCAAAATTCAACAGAGGGAACTTCCCCCCGGCAAAAAAGACTGATGGAAGCGAACCGCCGTATGATTTATGTCGGAGTCGTGTCGCCTCACAAGTCCCATTTGGACAGGTCCGAACACAGAGGCACGGCTCTTCCTGGCTGCCGCGAGTTGTCGCTTTATGGCGGCAGCTGCCCTCAGAACTCACAATCACATTTCCCCCGACTATCATGATGATTTCACTGATCATGAAGGCTGCGCAGAGCGTGCGGTAGTCTCTGGCCCCTTGTCACCTGTCAGACTGTGGCTGGGGCTGGTGGGTGTTGTGTTCGGTGGTGGGTCGGCTCAGGATTGTGTGGTGTCTTGCCTTGACAGCACGTTGGAGCCGGGCACAGCACTGTCTCTGGCGGGCTCATGACTAGACCGGGCCGGCCAGGGCCTTGGTCACCTTCCATTGGGGGTGAGATGATGTATAGCCTGACTTCCCCACCCAACACCCCTCCCCCTTTTTGTTCCTTCCTCTTCCTCTTCTTCCTTTCATTGATGCGTATGTATGCACCACTTTGGTTGTGGCTACCTGCCCAAACAGTAGCAATGGCAGGCGGTACCGCTGTGAGTTGAGCCGCTCAAAGATGAGAGATTCGGAAAATTTTGCAATTTGTCGGCCTGCCGCGAGTTGGTCAGACGCGTTTTTCATAAACTTTTCGTGCAGATATTGTTTAGATTTTTTTATACGTTAAAGGGGCACTGACACCCCAAAGGTCCTATTTTTTTTTATTGTCTAAAACGATGCACGTTGTAGTCATCAACACGCGAAAAAAATTTTTTTCACGCGCGCGCGCTCTTTTTTATTTTTGGAGTTTTCCTCTGTCGCTTTTCGCCTCCTCGCTTCTTTTGATTCGTGACGTCAAAAATCATGACAATTTAGAAGCTTTGTAGGCGACATTTCGATAACATTTAATAACGGCAATCGTAAAACATGTTTTTTAACGCAATTGCGAGCGCATTACGGCCCTTCATTTTGAAATACCAAAAATCGGAGTCCGTTGTGATGTCGCCTTCTGGATTTTTATCCTCCCTCGGAAAACATGGTGGCGCTCGACGCATGTAGCAGAGGGTGATCGGTGAGTCGGGGAATCGGACAAAGTGGTCTTTTTTAGGTGCCCGACGACCTCTCAGACTTCGAAAAGGAAATCGTCAAACGGTCAAAACAACTGGGTTTGGTGTCTGTGTATCCTAGTTTCCGTTGTGACACCGCCGGGGCACCGTCGTCTGCTCGAAGCGATAGGCAGCACGGCACTCGTGCAGGAAACCGGTTTCCCGACGCTTCCCGCGTCGGTGGTTCCCGCGACGCCGGCGCCCTTCTCCCGCTCTCACCTCCTCGCTTCGGGTCGCGGAGACACGTTTCGGAGCGGAGGTGGCGGAGGCGCAAAGAAACTCGACTCTCAGGAGCCATCAAAATTTGAAGTCACTCCACTGGCGCGGATCGCGCGGGAACTTCAAATTCGGCATTTGAAAATTGTTTTTTTTACTTCACAAATACTAAATTCCCAAGTTTCGAATTTTGAGGGTAATGTCCAGGCATTGTTTTCAATCCTTTCAAACAATAAAAAAAAAAAATGATTTTGATGTGTCAGTGCCCCTTTGATATAGGGTGTCTGAGGATAATAAAACATGCACGAACAAAAACTCCGAAATTTTCAGGAAAGAGTCGTTTTGACTTGCATGTTTCCTAAACATCATTGATCAAGTCTGATCAAAAGCAATAGCTATTGCATCGCAACAATGCATAGAAAACCTGATGAAATTATTAAATTGGCCCAATTTTCTGGCTACGCTTGGGCTGAGTAAGATTAGCATGGCAAGCTGAAATCTAGTGAGGTAAGAACCAGAGAAAAAGGTACATCACAATTGGTAATACATACACAATTACAAATTTATTTACAGCAATCATTATGGTACAAATATGGGCCTGATGTTTTCTACTTTCTCTTTGATGGTGATTTCGACCGAGATTTCCGGGACCGAACTTTTCTTGTCGGTGATGGACTGGTTGTTCCTGACCTGCAAAATATATGTGCATGAAACGTTGTTACTTGCGCACAAGCAAGTTTTCACTCTCCCCACTTCACCATTTAGCTCAATAAATAAAAGGTATAGCTTATAAAGAAAATGAGTGCCCACATTTCCTTAGAAAGAACTGACATACTGTCCATGTTTTTCATTGGCTCTGGTATTTAATATTCAACATCTTGTAAGAATTAATATAAAAAAGAGTACTACCTACTCTAGAATACTGAGAAAGCACCCATTGACAATCTAAAGTGCGAAAAGCAGCAATAAACAATCTGCTGGAGTTGGAGCTGTACATACTGCTTTTACTGAAATATATGATGACCTCCCAGGCACACCAAGTAATGCACTACAACCAACAATAAGAAGAAAAAAAAGTTTATTAATTGCTGTGAGGCTTTGTTGAATCTAGGTTTTATTACGAGGGTCGTTTGATATGTTTGGTGAAACAGATGGCAACTATGGCTCTTCAAACTAGCTCGGGACTAATTTCAGCCACATGCAACAAAGTGGTTTATGCTCAAAAAAAAGTTTGAAACGGGCACTTCGTCAGCTACCACGAAAATGGAAAAAAACGAGTTCCGTGCGGTGATCAAACATTTTTTTTTCTTAAAGTGGATGGTTAAAAGTCACCACGAAAGAAAATTGTTAAAAAATTCACGGCATCATTTTGGAAGACTGTTGAGTGAAAGTGTGTGAGATAGCTGAAACTGTAGGCATCTGAACTGAACATGTTCACAATATACTGCACGGAATAGCGGACATGAAAAAGGTGTGTGCACGAGGGTGCCCAAACTGCTCACTGTCGAGCAAAAATGCACCCAAAAGGACACTTCAATGCAGTGTTTAGAGACGTTGAATCACAACTTGAAGGACTTTAGGCGTCGATTCGTGACTGTGGATGAAACTTGGATCCACCACTCGACACCCGAGTCGAAGCAGCAGTCAAGGCAATGGACAACGACTGGGGAGAGTGCACCAAAGAAGGCAAAGACCATCTTGTCAGCTGACATTATTAGATTGTCTGAAAGAATAACTAAAAATTCACCGGGACAATGTGCCAGCCCACAAATCGACCGCTGCAATTGCAAAACTGCAAGAATTGGGCTTCAAACTGGTTCCTATCTTCCCCTATTCTCCAAACTTAGTCCCGTGCAACTTTTTCCTCTTCCCAGATTTAAAAATGTGGCTCTGTGGGAAAAAAGTTTCCTCGAATGAAGATGCCATCACCGCTGTCAATGTATATTCTGCAGGTTTTGAGAAAGCCCATTTTTCCGATCAAAATAGACAAAGTCTAAACTTGCTGGGCCAAGTGTGTAGCCCTCAGTGGAGACTATGTTGACAAATAAAATAAATCTGAAAAGAAAAATGTGGTGTTTATTTTGCTTTTTTTTACCATGCTTATCAAATGACCCTCGTATATCTAGCAGTGCAGTGCAGGCATTCCATGCTCGACGAGTGTAGCGGATACAAAAGCAGCTACCCACTATACTTCGTTCACCCTTAAGCTGAGACTAGAATCTCCACCTTCAGTGCGAGATTTCTGCCCTTGCTAACAGAAGTGTGAATGTGCAGGCACGCACAACCAAAGCACTGTGGAAGCCAGAGAGCTTGCGCTGAATGCAGAGCTTCTAGTTTCAGCTTAACGGTGAACGAAGTACAGTAATTTCAGCCAGAGCTCTGCGTTCCGACATCCCCGCACGCTTTCGGTCTTCTTCTCTCCTCAGTTTTTTGTCACATTATTTTGCAAATTTGTAAGGCCTTGGTATTGCAACAGCCCTTTAAATGAGGCTATCAAAAGCCCATAAAGACACAATAAGAAAAGAACACGTCTACCAACTAACTAAGCCTGCAGATGGAGCCCTTTACCAAAAGACGTCTCTCTTTCATTTTATTCATAAAGGTGATTGAACTTAACTGGCTTCCTAGAGATCAGAAAGGAGCGGTGGGACCTGTTGGATACTACCGTAGAATCCCGTAAAGACGCCCTCCCCCGAGAAATCGCCCATTCTGTTTTTCTGGCTAAATATCCGTAATATAAAAATTCAGAAACATTGCCTACGTACTGTACTCTCCCCCGATTGCCGTCACACAATGTCCAACGAGAATCACCATCATCTGCACAATCCACTGTACCGTTACGTGTGACAAGCGGGTGTGCAGTGGGTTTTGCGTATTTGTCTGCAATGTGCGCGCACAATGTCAGTCTCCGTGACGCGCGAGTTCGTTGTGAGTTCCTGCATTTTTGGTTTGTGATCTGCACACGCAATACCGGTTCCTGTGGCACGTAAGTTTAGCCGGTTTCCACGTGTTTATCGCACCATGAAACACGAATCCGCTGCATCTGCAGTCCACGGTATCCTTTCCCGTGACACAGGGGTTTGTAGTGAATTCCCGCATGCTAATTGCGTCGTGAAACGCAAATTTGCCGTGTCCGTGATCTGCGGTGTCAGTTCCCGTCACGTGGTTTGTAGTGGTTTATAACCACTACAAACCACGTGTCTGTGTTAGTTTTTATAAAGTTTTGCTGTCGCATCCCCAAGGATATGGGCTATCTTTGGGAATGAGACAGCAAAACTTTATGAGAAGTCATGTTTGAGCCCATGTTTTTCACCATTTATCTCTTCATTCTGGGTGGGCTCTCTTATGCGATTTTACGGTAGTTGAATACTAAGAAAAGTAGAAAACATTGGCTGGGGTGAGATTGCCCGGCTCTAGCGCTGAGGTTTCTACGTCACCTAAAGAGGTCAGCTGAAGAGGCAGATGCGGGGCATGTACTGGACGTGTGGATGGGAGTGCTGCGTCAGAGTTCAGCCGAGACTAGGTAGTGTTTGATCGGTGAGAACTTGAGTCTCAGCAGAATCTCACAGAATGTGCCCCTTTAGGTGACGTAGAACAGGGGTTCTCAAACTGGGTTCTGGGGAACGCAGGGGTTCCACGAGCTGGTCTCATGGGTTCCGCAAACACCCAAATTGCACCCTAAAACACCCAATTTGGGTTCCAAAACACCCAAATCGCAACCCCCTCCACGCCGCAGGCTGCGCGGCAGGACCATGCAAAGCGCCTTCATCTCACTTTGTACTGACATCGCGAATGATATGGTGGGGATATCTGGGAAGCAACACAAGCAAAATTGCCTACAATTGTGCATCTGTTGCTTCACGGTCGGCAAATATAAAGGGGGGCGGGGGTCCCGCAACAGTTTTTGAGACTTCCTGGGGTTCCGTGAGACCAAAAAGTTTGAGAACCCCTGACGTAGAAGATTCAACCCCTACGGCCTTGTTATCTAGGAGGCAAAATAAATTGACTCCTACCCGAAATGTAACACAACTAGCACCCTGTAGGCAAGTGGTGGTCACCGAAAAAGTTTGTCTGGACCAGGAACAGATTTCAGGACCTCGCTGACACCAGCGGAGCGCTCTACCAACCAAGCATTGTGTTGCCTCACTTTGACCACCTCGCTCAAATCTGAAGATGCCAGGGAGACACCGCTGAGCCATGGGCACTGTCCCTGCACCTGGCGACTTTAGCGTGAGCAACATTTCTTTCATAGCGCCCTAGCCCGATGAGGCGAACAATTTTACGCATATAAGTTGCTAAGTCATTTATTTTACCCTCGTAACTTCCAAGACACTATTTCGCCTCAATTGTTCGTAAGTGTCCACGCCACGCATGATGTGCTGACTCGAAGGCGTAGAGTCAAACAAAGCGCGCGAAAAGACGCGACTGACCTTTTGGTGCCCTGCGGATGACTGCGGTGATGCTTGCGGTGGTGGCGTTCTCTCGAGCGCGACCGGGAGGTGGCACCCTTCCGGTGGTGCCTTGAGTGTCGGTGTCGGGACCCTGGCGACCGGGAGCGGTGTCTGGAACGTGAGGAGGTGCTCTTGCGGGAGGCCGCCTTCGACGACAAGGGTGGCGGCGAGCCGTCCGAGGAGTTTCCCCACTGTCCCTGGCACTGTGGCGGCTGCGCCCCTGTGAGAGGACGGTGCCGGGGCGGTTGGCGAGCCGGGCAGGGAGTCCGTGGGGCTCCGCTGGACGTCGCTCAGCCTGTGCATTATGAGCCAGATTATTAAAAAAATATATATATATCCGCCCTTGTGTTTTATTTTATTGATAGCACTGTCATATGCAGAAATACATTTTATGAGAAATGCAGCCCACACTTGAGTTCGATATTGAACGTGCGTGGCTGGATTGGCATGGCATGCAGCTCCTCTGCGAAGGCATTGGGTTCAAACCTCACCAGACTACATCGTCATTTTATCTTTTACGGTTCTTCTAGAACGTTCTAGTTAAATCTAGTAATATACTGCTTGTTCCTGTGCAGAATATTCCAGACTACATAGTGCTTATAAAAGAAGCTGAGACTGGCAACACTGGGTCAGTCGCTCCTTTGTCACCGTCGCACACTAAACAGTTCATTATGCTTCAGCTTGAAGGCGCGAGTGTGCCTAATTAAACATTCGTTCCCGGTTCCGCGATCGTCTGCTGCTTTGATTCGTGACAATATCTGCCTTCTTAGCACGCATTGTCGCGTCTTTTCAAAGCATCCCCTCATCATCCTCTCCCACCTTTTTCTTGCAAGGACACAAGAAATGCACAGACTGAGGCGAGAGAGAGTCGTGGGGCGACTTGTGACATGTTGAGACATGCGACGCGTGCGAACATGCACAGTTTCTTGGCGATGCAAGTGTTGGGCAGACAGCAAACTCTGACTTTCTAGTGTGCCACAACAAGCTTCGCTTCTTACGGCGAGTTAGCTTCCGTTCGAAAGAAAGTAGTAGTGTGGCAAGCACACCCTCAGACACAGCAAAGTGCAGAGTGCAACACCATCAGCATAAATAAGCGACCTATGGTGTTCACGGTTTTTTTCTTAAAATTAAAGGGCTCCTATCGAAGCTAATAGTACTAAGAAAAGTGCTCGTTTGAAGGCACCAAGCTAAGAGGTCAAATTGGGAGTTCGTTGGAACAATGTGTCAGCAAGATGCAAAAGGGCACGCTAACCACGATACATGGTATATAAATAAAATCGTGAGGCGCAGAAACACGAAGTAGGCACCGTGGTCTGCAACACGAGCGAGGACTAGAGTGGCAGTTTAGGCTTTATCTTATATTCATTCCTGCAAGTTGTGCAAAGACCCATTGGAGACATGGGTGCTGAGGACTGTTTTATTGTTTGCACAAGCACTCTTGCAAAGAAAGCACTTTTGAAGGCCACACAATTTTGCCTGTGCTTCCTACCAACACTGCTCATACGATTAAACGATTCAGCTCTTTCATACCCAAACAATATAATTTGGCACCGATTCTACTACTACACGGGTAAAGGACTGCACTGGAGCGAGAGCCACACTTACCAAGTTTGTTGAAAAGTTGGACGTATAAAAAGATGTGTGTAACGGAAACACTCGAGACCCAAAATATTTTGGGTGAATTCGATAATGTCCAAAATACACTGGTCAGTAAAAAGCGACGCTCGCCGCCCTCCTCACTCCGAGTCCAGGAATTGCAATCGGCACATCCACATGAAGGGAGCTTGTCTCAAGACAGATGAGCGCATTTCATTCACTGTGTGCTTTCTTCTGACAAGTTGATTGATATTGTGAAAGGAGTTCTCTGTCGCCAAGCTTCCGTGGACCATGCAGCCGAAGAGTGACCCGCGGCGTAAAAGACATCTGTCAACTCCACCGCTGCAGCTGCGACACTGTTGGGATCACAGCCGGCTACGCGAGATTTCCCACTACGCCATCAGGCGGAAGTCGAGGGGCCACCATTTGGGACTCAGCAAGCGTGCCGGTCAGAGGGGCGTTCTGGGCGCCGTAACCTGAAGATGCGACTCGAGCGAGGTTGCCACTGACCTGCTGCTGGACCGACCTTCCCCGGATGTGGTGGTGCTGGATGCTCTGGCCGCTTCCGGAGGCACGGCGGGTTGCGCCGCGCCGGTTGACGCCGGGGACTCCTTGATCATGCTGAGGAACTTGGCCAACCGCTTCTTGCGCTCCAGCTGAAGCTGCCGGCTCGGAGAAAGCCGGTCCTTGGCTCCCGAGGAGTCTGACGGGACAGAGAGAGAGAGAACCACGATCTAACGGCTATTTGGCCAAGTTTCAAATTTTGTAGATCAGTATTAGTGCCGTAATATCAATTTATAATATATATGCGAGCTGAATTTGCGTCCCAGTTTATGCCAAATGGCATTTTCTCGAAGCACAAATTTTGTGCTCCTCGCAGATTTGGAGGAGGGATCTGTCAACATTTAGGGCAGATAGAAATGTATTTTTTATTGCAATATGTAGCTAGATATGTGAAGCCTAGAATGTTGAGAAGCTGATCCTTCACTATAAGCCTAGGAGGTGTCTCACCTCATCTATTGTTTTACTATTACTTGACACACTGAACGCTGCCCTTCAATGTATCATAAAATCACTAATAATAGATCAATCTCAGAAGAATTTCCGACATTGTACTCTTTACACTTTGTAGTATCTAGCCATTCATTAAAGATAAATTTTTGTTGAGTAGTCATTTTTCTATGTAGCGCAAGTTTGTCCGCTTCTTGCGCAGGGGTTCCACTGACGTCAGAATGCCGAGCTCCGATTGGCTCCAATGGAGGGATAGTGGGTAGACCTCAATGCTAGGTGGCTCGAGGTCTACCCGCTATCCTTCCAATAGGAGTCAATCAGAGCTCGGCATACTGACGTCCCACCAACTCTCGCTCGCGAAGCAAATAAACTTGAGCTCTGCATTGTTCCTCAAAACAAAGACACTTGAGTTTAATTATCTTGACGACTGATTGAAGAACTGACCAGATATTTGAATTCAGCGAGCAAAACTAAACGAGCTTGTGCACTTTAATTGGGTTCAGCCAAACAATAAGTAGAAGAGCTCCAAGACCAGTGTTTCCCCTATGTTGCACGAATCAATTATGCAATGTTCGTGGAAAGTGTTTCTGCGGCACTTTCAGGGGTGGAACTCATGAAATGTACTTGGGAGCAGCCACGGGAGCAGCTGAAACAGCTGTTCTGGAGCAGGTTGGGAGCATTTAAAAATACATTCTGGAGCAGGCTAGGAGCAGCTCAAATCAGTTTTCATTGCACTTCAGCTTGTGTCTTAGACAAGCATGGGAGCAATTTCAATTGTGCTTAGCAGCACAGATGAACATGAGTGGTTAGGAACCTAGGTAGATGGGATAACAGTGTAACAGATGCGAAAACTGGAAACTTCGTGAGCATTAATGAGAATCAAAAGCAAGTACCATATGTTTCGAGAATTAGTGTCCTTGATATTTTGTAAATGGCTTTCAGCTGCTCAAAATGAAAACCAGCACCGTTTGTCGCACAACCCACACGTGCTTGACATAGTAATTATATGTGAGAGCCACGTGACGTGCGTAAGCCACAGACGTACATTTGCGTGGAGGAACAGGGCAACAAATTTCGAGTTTATCCTATTGTGCAACTTAATATCGAAGCAGCAGACTACGATTAACGGAGTTATTGTATTCGAAGCCATAAGCAGGAGCAAGGTTAAAGTACGCCGAGCAGATCTACCGCTCGCGTGAAAGCTGCTGGCCGGCAAGGTTTCGGATCGGACCGCGATTTCAGTTCTATCAAATCACAATTTATGTTGAGGGAATGCGGTTCCAACTTCTAACGATGAAGTACTTAAAGGAGTCTTTTGCTCATTTGCCTTCAACTGGCTGACGTCGGGATCCCGGCCGCAGAGCCTCAGGCAATCTGACGCTTAACGACTCGACCTCACCTCGGCAAACTTGCTTAACCGCTTATGATTGAAGAATAACAATCCAGTCGCAGGTGGTCTAGCACTTGGGATCGGACTCCCGAGTTTTTTCGCGCGCTTCCGACTTGAGATACACAGGGAGAATAAACAGAACAAAGGATTGCAAGGCCGACCAAGCTAAACGCGCTCATTGTTGCCAATAGAGTCAATAAAAACCAAAACCAAGGCAAAATACAACTATTTGGCGCACGTTTTGCGATTTCGTGCATAACGGCGCTAGGTATTGTCTGTGGCGCAGTTTGCGCAACATGGCGCAACATGGCGCAGACAAATGCGTCTGGCGCGAAATGGCGCAAATGGCGCAGCCGTTCCACCCCTGCACTTTGGTCGTACCCTGCAAAATTGCAATACATAGAATTCCTACGACGGTCACACACTTGGCAGCACTACAGGTCACGTGACACCACGGTGTCACAACATTGCGACGTCGCGTCACGTAGCAGTGTCGCACGACACGGCCGCATGGTTTGTCTCAGATGATCGCTGTCCACTAAATTAGGCGGGCGATGCCCCTTCGGGCAAATCTGATGTTTCCGTGACGCATTTCTGTGATGCACTTCCGTGACGCAATTCTGTAATGTCGAAAATTGCCTAATCCTCCTCCACGTCTAGAATTCAGTGTTTTTGGTCCTGAGCCAGTTTTGTCAAAGTCAGGGAAAACCAAGAAAACCTCTAATTGGAGTTTTCCATGCACAAGAAAAACCCAAGTTTCAAGGAAAGCAAGTTTTATCTAGGAAGTAATTTTGCGTCAACCCGGAACACAGCCCCCCCAAGACTACTACTTTCTTCGGGATCGACACTTTGGGATCGACACCGGAGTGCTTTCCACGTGCTTGCGTCTAACGCATATTCCCTGGAGGTTGGGCAATCCCCTGCCCGTCTCATTTTCATCGACATGAGTACCGGTAAGCACCGGTAGTTTGCCCAACACAAAGAAATTGACACCAAATCTATGGGAAAAACTAAAACAAAATAAAAAAAGAAAACCCTGAAATCGCGGAACTTTATTGACAACATTGTAAAAACAAAGCAACTCCTTTTCCTTTTATCTCCTCGGGACACCAAGAAAAGAGGAACATATGGTGCAATAAATGACCATATAAATGGCGACGAGGATGGGAGCTAATTCACGCCCCCGAGATCACTCTTCTCTCAACCTCGCTCCTGCAAGGGTGTTCTTGCAGTGCTTATGGCACAGCCGGCACGTCGCATACGCTACTAGAAATAGCAAAAAGCAGCACTGCCAGGTTTGACAAGGTTCCAACACAGTACAGCGAGCTGTGTGGGCAAACACGAACTCTAGGGCGGACACCCTCCTTAACGTTTCTTTGAGGAAAGTTCTTTAGAAAAGTGCTTCGACATTGGATCACCGTCATGCTGTGCACAGTCTTTTCTAGGAGTGTCTCGCTACGCAATACTGATGTACCTTCTATTTATTAAAGTGAAAAACAGAGATGCAGTCTTTGCGTGGCCAACATCCTAAAAGGGCTGACACGAGGCTTTTAAGGTGCACAGTACAACAGGATCGTGCACAGAATGTCAGCTGGCCTTTCAGAGCACGCAGACTGTTCCTGTCTATTTCAGGAGACGATTTTGCCCAGGGGCCAACGGGGGGAGGGGCTTATAAGGCTTCAGACTCCCTGAAATCCAGCCGACCCTAGAATATACACATGCATTTTGACCCCGCTCCCCCTCTCCAGACCCCAAGTCAGGGACATCCCAGCCACCTCAACCCCCCCACTGAAAAAAATTCCTGACTACACCACTGCCCTGTACGTAATCACTGTTTAGTTTTTTTTTCGGCTTTTCCCTTTGGTTGCAAAAAACGGCTGCCTCCCCCACCCACCAGGCAGATCACTGGCATGCTCATGAGAAGGCCACGTGTGTTCATCACCAAAGAACCTTCCTGGGTTTCTCAAACTTTGACTTCCTTGACCGTCCCTGCCCAAAAGAAAAGCTTTTTTAAGTTTAATTTAAACATTTTTTAGCAGGTCTGAGCCACTGATTTATGCATAATTATGAGCCAAATCCTCCCCAGTGCATGCCTGTAGGCGTCTGCAGTGCTATGCCAGCACCAGGAGGGTTCCTCGGCTAGCAATGAAGAAAAAAAGGATCCACTTCAAAGGAAAAAAAAAAAAGAAAGTTGAGGAAGAAAAAGAATGCAAGCCTTGTAAATGCAACTTATAAAAAGAAAGATCTAGCACCTGTAAACAGACCGATTGTGCCGACGAAGACTGGGGAGCACAGAACCTGCCCACAAAAACCCATGCTCTGTCAGTGACTTGTGCAAAATTTCTTGTTATTTTTGTTGTCTACTTTTTAATTGTTTTTAATTCAAAATATGCTGCTTTCGCTGGCACATTTGCAATCCAATTAAATTAATTTACCCTTCCAGACGAGCTGCCTAGTAGCTCAGTATAGGATCCGAATGCCATCTTGCCGAACTGGGTTCTAGCCCCGCCGGGACTCAAAGTTTATCTATCAGCTTCGTATACAACCTTAAAGGGCAACTCCACTTGAATTTTGTTTTTGAAAGAAACAATGCAGTCCTCTTCAGTATCACCTAGGAAGACCACACGTCAAATATTACGACCTAGTTCTGTCTGAATGTTGCTTTAATGGTCCGGCAAACTTTGCAACACGCCAAGTGGCTGAAATTGGCTGACTCGAGCGGGCGAATCGAGGCCCAATTAACAGCGCAGTAAACGTCCTCACCATTGCCCCTTTTAGGGGCAAAGCTCCTTAGGGGCTAGCCATGTCCGTATGTCTGTCCGTCGTAGGCCGGCGTCGGGTGCTCGTGCTTCTGCTTGTGAGATCACGTGCTCACGAGCACGTAAGCACATGCTCACGTGCTCGTGTAGGGCAAAGGAAAAAAAATGATAAAAAAAAATTACGAGCTCGTTAGCTCACGTGCTTGTGTAGGGCAAAAAAAAAAAAGAAAGATGAAAAAAATTATGAAAAAACAAATGTCGAAATTTGTTTGCGCAGCGACAGGACGAGTAGGGGGCTCTGAGATGTGGTAGTAACTCAAGACCTTGGGTTTCTGTCATGGATGAAACGTTGCATGTAGCCGCTCAACATCTATACAGGAGAGGGCGCTGCAGTCAAATGCGCATATAATCGCGTTAAACTTTGCATGCATTGGCTCAACGTTTATAGACGAGAGGGTGCTGCGTTCAAATGCTCAAATGCGTATATAACCACGTTCCATACCACACATTGTCTTTTTTGTTTGTCTTTACTTCTCCGGGCAAGCGTAACGGTTGACGTGAGCGACGTTTCCTCTCACACTCAGCGGTGTCCATGTGATTGGCGTATGCGTCTGCACAGTGCGCGTCTGGGGAGCTGTCCGGCCGTCCCTCCATGGTCCCGCTCGTTACTGCCGTGTCCCACGTCACAACCACCGTCACCGTCTCACCGTTTGTGATTACTGCCTCTCGGAGTTTTGTTCACACTACGGACACCACAACATGCCGCAGTTGTACAGACGTCATTAAATGCCATAGTTCCAAAACGTGGCGAATAGTCCAGTGCAGACGACACTTGCGCCTGGTACACGCCCACCCCAATCCCGCCAGTCGTTGAGTAGTGGAACACGTGACATGTCGTACCACGTGATAGCCATGTATTTGGTGGCCCAAGGCCAATGTTGCCAGACGGAGCCAAAGTTTCGGTTTCGATTTCTGCTCATGTTTAAAGTAAGATTTAACAATATATATATCCCATTTTTTGCGAAGCAAATAATGTAGTGTCTTTTATTAATGCTTTTCAATGTGAAATTGCTTATTATCCTGAAATTTATGGAATTGAGCGGAATTGCTCTTTAACATCTGTAACGCTCCCGGCATGGCAGTCGTTCATGAGACGCTGGCTATGACACTTGTCGCGAGAATTTTCTTATGGAAAACGACTAATAAAACACATTCTGTGCTAAAGCTGATTTGTTGCCCCACGCCTTAAAGTGCAACTTCGGTCAATATTTTTGAATTTAGGATTATGACTGTTCTCACCTAAGAAGTGTCCCTGAATTACAAGGTATCATTTTTTTCTTCTTCGATATTGTGTGTAGTTTCGTAGTTTCATAAAGATCACGGTCCAAAGTTTGGTTTCAAGCGTCCACAGAAAAACCGAAACTATCTGCTAGAGCAGTGGTTCTCAAATGGGGGTCTGTGAAGGCATTCTAGGGGTCCGCGAAGCTCTGCCTCATTAAGGGAGGACGTGGGGATCAACTCACGAAAAATGTCAAAAGTGTTGATTTTTACAAAGTCGACTATTTCACATCTATGGGTCTTCCTCTTTGCCCTCTCAAATTTTTTTCGTTGAAAATTATCTCTAAGTGCTACAACCCTGGTGGCTTCTAAGGTGCGAAGCAGAACCTAGAACTTTAGAGACCGTTTCCTTTGAACTTTACTTTTTGCTTTCCGCTCAGCTCGTGGAGCTGATATCTTGGCAACCGCTTTGAGTATTCTTGTTCCGTTTGTTTCATTATACTCTTTGAACTATGCTACAGCTCATGACATTCTTATTTTTTTAGATTATTTTATTTTTCCATTTATGAGGGTTTTTTTTTTGTCTGCATGTCCTTTGTTCCTGTCCAAACCAGGTGACAAAAATTAAAATTAAAAATAATTATGACAAAAATAAAAAAATTCAAGAATGTCATGTTTTGTAGGATACATTTGGGAATATTGTCGTTACAACAACCCTTCTATTGTATTTTTTTAATTCTGCAGGCTCTCCACAAAGACCGAAACCGAAAAGTTTGATAAATCAAAAAGTAACATAGATAAGAAAGTGATAGTTCGGTTGTATCCCCATACAGGCATTACCAACATATCTGCCAAATTTTATTAGAATCTATTGAAAATCAAAAAAGTTTCTGTCGATCCCCATTTCCTCCCTTAATTAAGCCCGACAACAAAAGTTGTATTTTTTCAGATTAAGAAGAAACGTTCCAATTTTCGGGTGAGTTTTCTCATGTTTGTGTCAATCAGAGAAGTCTACTTCCCACTAGCCCCTAGTTTTATCCGTTTATTAACTCGTAATAATTAACCTATACATTTCTCTTCCCCTCACCATAAACGGGGTCCTCCATCACCTCTGCGGATCTACAAGGGGTCCGTGAAACATCGGTGGTTGAGAACCACTGTGCTAGAGGGACGGCAACACTCATCATCAGCCGTATGGCCACGACATGACATCACAAGGGTGCTGCCGTACGCGGTACAACCAATCAACCACAAATTCCACCGCGACGTGACGTCACAAGGGTGCTGCGCCAGTGTTCCTCGACTAAAACCTAACCTGCTTGACGCCCGCTAAAAGGCAGCTGGTCACATCTTTAAAATCGGTTTTAGTGGAGTAAGCGGCTGCACTCCGATGTAATATGTTGGCTGTGATCCTATTTTGTGCCACTAAAGCGATACCAGTCATTTATTTTGGTTTCATTTGTGACCGGATTTACTAGTGTTTATTCTGTGAACGCATTTTGGCTAAAGTGGCCAACTGGCTAACGTTTGACCCAGGGCGGTGACATCGAACCATTTTGTGTCGTGACGCTTCTCTTCCTTCTTTACTATAGAGCAAAAATTCTGAGACATCTCGAGGAATGCTTGCCTCTCTAGACTGATGAACAACGAACCGGGCCTCGGCACTGAAGCAATAAAGCAGTACGCAGGTCTAGGGACCTCGTAAACAATACCTACTAGGGAGTGTTTGGCACACAGCTATAAATTGACAAATGACTCTTCTAAATTAGTCTTTGAACTGGGAAAACACCTTACCTAGGAGCAGCCGCGGCCGAGGAAATTCGGAAGCCCGAAGAATCCCCGAGGGTACTCCGAGGATCCCAATTTGAGAACACATGCTTTGCAGTGCGGAAAAGCGTCTTCGGACTTGAGCTTCCCGCTTCGACCCGCACTAAGGCAGCATTTCGTTTCCCTCCATTTCGACGCATTTTTCCGCCATTGCGCGGCGCCGCCGGCATCGGGCACTACGGAGGATGGCACCACCTAAAGAGCGACGACGTCCTGGCACCATGTGGTTGACGGGTGCTGAGAGAACTCACCCGCGTGCCTGCCCTTTCGCCGCCCTCTGCCGACTTGGCGGGTGGCGTCTCCCGGGTTGGCGCAGAGGGACTGCGTCTCGAACCGCCGTCCCGCTCCTCGGAATCTGATTCGTCGGTGCCCAGAGTTACCCGCTTCTTTTCCTTTTCCTTCAGAGTCTTTAAGCCTCAACGAGAAGCTCACGGGGCCTAGAAAGAGAGATGAAAAGATGGTGCACTTTGTTCCGTTTACTTCGGCTTTTCATACGGTTGTCGAGCGCTCGTGAGATGGATTGCCATAGCTTCTAAAAGGCGTATAAAAAATTATTTTAGGATTACGTAGCTCAACGGAGGCATGAGGAAGCTCTTCTTAACTTTGCTGAAATCGGAGACAACGTTCTAAATAAACCAAAGGCTATGAATGTCAACGTGAACCAGTTACAGACCTCCCAGCCCTACAATACTTAAAATACTACAGGGGACGCCAGAAAACACTACAGTTGTGTGAAGAAATACGAGAACTGTTTTATTCTTCAAATCCTTAGTCACTAAACGTGACTACGATGGGATAAACCTTGGCATAATTGCCAACGTCATTGCTTGCATCAGTCGCAACTGAGAACGGCACACTCCTGAAACTACTAACAACATCGCCGATATCTTTTTCAGCCATTCCCTTCATTATCGCAGCTGTCTTGGTTCGAGCACAAGCATAGTTAGTAGCTTCCCTTTGAGCCTGGGAACATTTTCTCAAAGAGGTCTCCGGTGTGATCAGCTGCTGTGAACGGCTCGTTCTGTTCACGAAGATGCCGTAAAAAGGCATTCTCCTCGGATAGTTTCGTGATCCGTTGATCGGCTAAAGTGCTCTCTAACCTTCTCGTTGGTTTTAACTAGTTTTGCAGAGTCCTTGTGCTTTTTTTCGTACTAAGATGACACAGAATGTCCCGGCTCGAGTACGAACAGAATGTTCGTATTGAGATGACACAGAACATCGCCACAGCACAGACTACAAAATGCATACCTTTCGCGACGTCTTGATAAATAGAAATTCGTTTGAATAGCTGGGAATGAACACTTGAAAATAGTTTTTCCCCGACATCTTGCTGTAGAGGTGGTTCCAAATGATCATGATCAAAAGTTCCGGTAACACAATGCACGACGTGCGCGACAACAAAATTTGCCACAAGGAAGATTTCCTAAACAGAAAGTTATTTTGGATTTGGATGGGTGTTAGCGGTTATACCCCTTATAACGAGCGGTAGCTTGCGCCCCCTAGCATACAAGTCGATGTACCAGTGTGGCCGACACCGAATTGCAAACTGGCGAGATGCAGCTCGAGCAAAAACAATTTACTACATCTTTTTACACAGGATCAGAAACAAATCTTACAAATATTGTTGCCAATACGATAACCGTAAGAGAGCGCTAGAAAGCGGGCACTTTACGATAAAATCGTAAAACTTGGCAGGTATGCAGTTAAATCAAAAACGATGTAGCACATGCGCTTCCACGAACATTTCTGCACTTCACTGTTTTCACCAACATCAAAAATGTTTTAAGTTAGAGATGAATCAGCTTGAAAATGCGATTGTCAGTCACCACTCAGCCCCCTTAAGCCTCTTGTACATAACTCTATTTCACCTTATGATGTACCGCACGAAAGGCTACAAGCGCGAGCTCCTTGCTCTGGGGCACATCTCGGCAGCACAAGCTCTCGTGCATTGGGGTAAGCTGCCAACGCTATGAGCTCGCGCTTCTAGCCTTCGCTGCAGTACAAAATAAGGTGAAACGGAGTATGGTACCAAGCACGAAATGGACAATGCAATTTATTTGTATAGACCAGTGGTCGGCAACCAGCGGCCCGCGAGGCGGTATCATCCGGCCCCAGCTCCCCCCCCCCCCACCCAACGCATTCAGCTTAAAAAGAGAAAAAGAGATAAAGTGGACTAATTCTCTGCCCGTTGCCTGACGAGAGACATTTGTTTATTTCAAAATTCATTAAAGGCAGATCTTAGCCAGGTTCGAGAGTGTTATCAGATAGAGCTGGCCGATCTGCAAAGAGATAATAATTTGAAGAGCGCATTTGCAGCAAATGACCTTGTTACATTTTAATGCCAATAGCATTCTTTGGATACTTCACGCACTTTTCGTCTATGTATGTATCTATCTATCTATCTATCTCATCTGGCTATCTAACCTCTTACGCCGCGGGTCGATAAATAAATAAAAAAGACCGGCGCCGGCGGGATTTGAACCGTTGACCCTTTGATCAGCAGGCAGACGCGCTAACCACAGAGCTATGAAGGCAGTCATTCAACGCACTCTAAACACCTGTTTATATCTTTACCATCGCGTACGCGCTTCACAGCCTGCGCGCTACCGAGGCTCATTCCGCTCTCGTGAGGCTGCTCGCACGGCCGCTAGCTCACCCTCTCCCGCGCTCGGGAGAGGGTGATGTAGCGGCCGTGCTCACCTCACGAGAGCGGAATGAGCCCTCGTGCATGGAACGCCGCTTACCAGTAGCTGTGACAGCGCTGTAAGCGCGTCCTATGGTAAAGATATAAACAACCGTTTAAAGTACCGTTGGTTGAGACTAGCTGAGACGCCAGAAAGTCTGGTCGGTACCATTTTGAGTGTTTGTGCGTATGGCGCGTGCTTTGCTCGCCTTCCTAAGTGACACAAACGCACGTGCTGGGCTGCGGAGATGTGCGCAGGGCTGTGAAAGTGTCAACAAATTTAGAATCGCCTCAAGAGTGGGCTGGCGTATCTAGAGTGTGCCGGCCACCTGACGAACGCTGCATAACTCCGCACCGTTTGATGCTATTCGCATTAACGTAGATAATCATTCCCAAAGGATGGGTTCTGCTGTTTTTATGCTGGCCTTGCGGATTTTACGTTCATGAATCTTAAGAAACTCGCAGCCACCATGATTACAGTGTTCGGGAGCACATATGTCTGCGAGTAGACTTTTTCACAAATGAAGTGCATAAAAATTCAACTAGCGCTCACGAATGACTGACGAGAACCTCCACAATGTTTTGCGACTCGCAGTTAGTAGCTTGAATGTGGATGTCCGTAGTTTGGCGAGCGCAGTTTTCAACACCAGAAGTCTCACTGAGAGGAGTTTCTAGGTTTTCGTGGAAATGTTGTATCTCATGTTGTGTGTCGTGAAATAAAGGAACTATTCATTTTGGATTTATGTGCGTCAATGTAAGTTCGTGCAAGTGCTTTTAATGCGAATAGCATTCTTTGGCTACTTCACGCACTTTTCGTCTATGTATCTATCTATCTGGCTATCTAACCTCTTACGCCGCGGGTCGATAAATAAATAAAAAGACCGGCGCCGGCTGGGATTCGAACCGTTGACCCTTTGATCAGCAGGCAGACGCGCTAATCACAGAGCTATGAAGGCAGTCATTCAACGCACTCTAAACGGTTGTTTATATCTTTACCATAGGACGCGCTACAGCGCTGTCACAGCTACCGGTGCGCGCGCGTTCCATGCACGAGGGCTCATTCCGCTCTCCTGAGGCTGAGCACGGCCGCTGGCTCACCCTCTCCCGCGCTCGGGAGAGGGTGATGTAGCGGCCGTGCTCAGCCTCACGAGAGCGAAATGAGCCCTCGTGCATGGAACGCGCGCGCACCGGTAGCTGTGACAGCGCTGTAAGCGCGTCCTATGGTAAGATATAAACAACCGTTTAGAATACCGTTGGTTGAGACTAGCTGAGACGCCAGAAAGTCTGGTCGGTACCATTTTGAGTGTTTGTGCGTATGGCGCGTGCTTTGCTCGCCTTCCTAAGTGACACAAACGCACGTGCTGGGCTGCGGAGATCGTGCGCAGGGCTGTGAAAGTGTCAACAAATTTAGAATCGCCTCAAGAGTGGGCTGGCGTATCTAGAGTGTGCCGGCCACCTGACGAACGCGCATAACTCCGCACCGTTTGATGCTATTCGCATTAACGTAGATAATCATTCCCAAAGGATGAATTCTGCTGATTTTTTTATTTTTTTTTAATTTTAACTTCCCCCCCTCTTCCGCTGCTTGCCGTCAGGCCCGTTCCGCCTAGCTTCGCGGCGACTCGGCCCGCTGCGCCAAAGGTTGCCAGACTACTGGTATAGACCAACACGCGGCCCTGAAGTCACGCAGCTGCGGTGGCGCTGTCAACGGCACTGCGCATGCCCAGACACTTCGCTTCACGCGAATTCGGTTTCTGCGCACGCGCAGTGCCCACACCTGGTGGGGGCAAACGCGGGCTTGTTTGTAAACAGCGTGTCAGTCTATAGATGGCACATTTTCACTTCCTAAAACATTGACAAAGAACAACATAGCTGCTCTCCACATTTTGTCCATAACGTGAATTCTATCATTTATATGGCAAAGACCATGTAATACACCTAATAAAGATGAAACATCACTTGTATTTTTATAAGGAATTAGAAACTCTTGGTATTTTCTTTTATTTGTACGCAACAAAATTAACAGCGCCCTCCTTGTTGAGTAGACGACAGGAAGAAATTAGACAAATTATCATTAGCCTTTCGGAAGGGGTTGCAAGTAACAAAAATCTGAGAGAAACAAAAACTTTGCAATGCCAAGCATATAAAGTCGACAACATCATATTTTCAAGTTTCCTTCATTTGTGAAACATCGGGATTTCTTCGTGTAAGCTCCTTAGCAAATGCTGAAGCAAGAACGTCATATGCAGTGCAAGCCTGCACCAAGTCCAGTGATGGGCTGGAAGTCTCAGCCCAGTGTACGCAGCTCGACCCACACATATTGTGCACGGGAGCAACAGTTTCAAATAGTGGCAGAATGCAAAAGCAAAAAAGAAAACATCGCCTTTGTACAAATTCTCAGCCTTCCTAGAGCCCTCGTGAACATAAGGGGCCATCTATACAGAAGCGTTTGCTTACGTTTCCCGATGTTACATCACGATCACGACCCCGAGTCACTGGCGTTCTGTACGTTGTGTGCAAGCCTACTTCTTGAATCGGTTACCACACTTTATACGAAACGGGAATGTCAAAACGACTCACGGTCGTAACGTGACGTAAGCTCCAGTAACATGATGCAACGCAAGCAAACGGTGCCACATAGAAGGGCCTTTACCGTAAAGTTCCGAGAGAATGCCCGCCCCCGAAAGATCGCCCATCCCGTTTTTCTGGCTGAATATCAGTAACGTTAAAATTCTGAAACATAGCCCACCCCCATTCCCGTTGGACGTCAAGCGATGTCCGACGGGAATCGCATCAACTACGCAATCTGCTGTACAGGCACGTCTGACAAGCGAGGTCATAGCGGGTACCCGCGTTTTTGTCCGTGATCTGCACGCGCAATATCGACTCCCGTAATACGCGAGTTGTTCCTGTGTGTATGCTGCACCGTGAATTTCGAATATGCTACGTCTACAATCTTCAGTATCCGTACCCATGACATAAGGTTTGCAACGGATTCCCGCGTTTTTGACCACGATCTGCACGCGCGATCTTGATTCCACGGGAGTTGGTCCCGCGTGTATATTGCATCGTGAAATAAGATTCTGCTGCGTTCGCAATCTGCAGTATTTGCTCCCGTAACATACGAGCATGTAGCGGATTCCCATGTCTTTGTACGCGATCTGCTCGAGCGATATCGGTTCCCGTGACAGGCAAGTTTGTTGCGGGTTCCCGCGTGTTTATTGCACCATAAAACTTGAATCTGCTGCGTCCGCAATTCATGATATTCGTTCCCATGAGATGCGAGTTTCCTGCTGGTTTCTGCGAGTCCTTTTCACTGTGAAACGCGAATCTGCTGCGTCCGCAACCTGCGGTATCCTTTCCCGTGACACAGGAGTTCGTAGCAAATTCACGCGTGTTTATCGCATCGTGAAATGCGAATTTGCGATGTCCGCGATCTGCGGTATCAGTTCCCGCGTCGCATAGTTTGTGGCCGGTGCAACGGTGTTTATTATTAATTTTTGATAAAGTTTTGCTGTGGCATCCCCAAAGGATGCCACAGCCCCCCACCATTTCACCATTTATCTCTTCATTTTGGGTGGGCATTCTTTCGGAACTTTACGGTAATCCTATTTAGACAGCTGCAAACCGAGCGGAAAGCCTCCCTGCCACCAAAAGCTTCCACAAGGCACGAAAGTGACCTCCCACCTTTGGTGTACGTCCTCTCCGTTGGTCCCAGCTGGGGCACCCCGTCGTTGCTGTCCAGCGAAGGGAAGGGCGAGTTGGACCCGGACCCCTGGAGTCGTCCACGGCGCTCAGCCCATTGTGAGCCTTCTTCAGCTTCGCAGCCGTGGCGGCGACGGAAGTGTCCACGGGCGAAGCCGACCGCTGGGGGGCCGAGCTTTCCTTTGTGGGTTCCGTCTCGCCCTGGACCGGGGGAGGTGCCGCCGCTGCTGCCTTGGTCGCAGTCTCTGCCGACGTCTCCATGCGCTCCGACAGGTAGTCCTGCTTCTTGTAGATGTAGTAGGTGTGGTACTCGTGGTCCGGAAGCAGGAAGTCAAATCGCTTGTCGCCTAGTTTCGCCACGAGAAAATAGCATGCACAAAACAGCTTATTATTCGAATATAAGTTACGACCTTTTTTTTTCGGAAATGTTGTCAAAAGTTAAGGGTCGGCCTATAATCGTGTCCAATCAGAATTTCGACCTACATTCGGGACCAAATTTTGAAACTCTGGAGCTATCAATCGCCTAGCGCCCGGCGTCGCGGTAGGAGACCGCGGGCGTGTGCCAGGCAAGCTTACGATGCACAAAGGCTAACCGAAACAACAACAGCCGGCAGCCCCGCGCCGCGCCGCGCGGAACCCCGCCGGCTCTCGCGCGCATCCTTCACATCACTCCCGGGCATGCGGGTCTCGAACCGTCGCGTTCCCCCCTCGCTGGGCAAGGGGAGAAGGGGAGGAAGGAGGAGGAGGCGCGATGCGCCATGCACACCCCCGCCCCTCCAACCCGTGTCCTCTGCAAACCCGCCAAAAAAAAAAAAGAAAAGAAGAGAAAGAAAAATAGAGGTATTTTAGTTTGTTGTTTTTCGGCGGACCATTCGCGTGTTGCCCACGGGACTCTCAGCGTTGGCGTTGCTCTGGCGTCTTTGTATTTGCTCTTTCGTCGCTTGGCCTGTCTCGCACCTAACTTACTTGCCGTCATTTTACAGCGGTGTCAGTGAGGAATTGTGCTTAGCGAACTTGCGAGGATGTCTACCAAGCTATGGCGAAGTTTCGGATGAGGATGACATGTCCGCAAGTTCTGACGATGATTAAGTTTTTGACAGCAAAGCCCTGTGATTTAGCTGAGAGTTGCAGAAAGTAAACTAAAGGTTTGTTTCCTTCTTTGCCCTAACTTTCCCCTGTTCCTAGAAAAAGAAAATGGTCGACCTATATTCTGGGTATTTTTTTTTTATTCTCGGTGGGCCCAATAGATGAAGTCCGACCTATTTGCGTTGGTCGCCGACCTATTTTCGGCCAATACGGTAGGTATAATTGCGTTACTGCTGGAAAGAAACCTACGTACGCTGTTGCAGTTTAAAAAACAGAGGTACTCCCAGTCACAACGCCCTCCCTCTCAGTATTTGCTCGGATAAAGAGTGGAGGGCGTTGCAGGAGGAGCTTGCCCCGCTTTTCTTAACCTGCAACAGAGTAAAGAAAGAAATCTAAAGGCATTGTTTGTCTAACAACCGTATTCATTTTGAAGTCATCGATGTTGCTCTGAAACCGTGTCTCCTGACTGAGAAGAAAAATTTTGTAAATAAAATAAAAAATAAAATAAAAAAGGCGAATGCACCGTTCTGTTTTTCTCAGTTATGGTGAGCTCCCGTTTCCTTTCGACTGTACATGCCAGATTGCTTCTTAGCTGCCATTAATGAAATGGGGACTGTGCATTTATCCCGAGCTGTACAAGAGCAGCTATTTCATGGCCCATGCACTGTATTGCTGGAAGGTGGAAAAAGAAATTGGCTGCATGTTTGGACATTCTGCCAACACACGTCTAAATGCGGTCGTTTTCTAGTGTGGGTGGTGCTCTTAGTTCGGGTGGTGCCTGGAGCAGGATGACCTTTAGTCTTTTAGAGCATGGGGTGGGTGGTGCCTAGGGCAGGGATTGTATGAGAAGGTTATGTGTATCAATGTCTCTTTGTGACAATGCGTGAGCTTCCCGTCAGCACCACCCTCCAGCCTTGGGAGAGTTTTCTGGTCACAGTGATGGGAAACACGCTTTCCTGCCCTTTCCACCCCTTGTTTTGTGCGCTCTCTCTCTACACCACCGGTTTCTGCTCTGCACGCATGTCCTTTCCACCCACGCACGCACGCCCACACCACCTGCCTCTGCGCTTCCCGCGTTCCACCTTGCCTTCCGGGTCACGTAGCTCAGTCGGCAGTGGACTCGGCTTCCAGCCCAGTGACCAGGGTTCAACCCCTGGCACCGCCAAGATTTGTTTAGCGGTTAGGGACCGACCGCGTCCGCCACATTTCGTGCTTATCGCGGCTCCTGAGGTTGTTTGGCCCTATAGTGTTACTGCTTTATATTAAAACTGAAAAAGGTTGATTTGACTCGATTTAAGAGCACAGCATACAAATGGGTGAGCAGACAGCTTCATTCATTTGGTAACTTAAGTTGCAAATGAATGAGCTGCTGCTCATTCAATCTGTACTGAAGGTGCTGTTATTGCACTGCGTAAAGCTAGCTATAAAATAGGATTTTTCCCTGGGTACAAGCAAAGCATCAAGCAAATTTAGACTCCCTCGGTGCCCCTTCACCGAAGACTCAAAGCAAGCAGGTGATGTGCAACACTAGTACCACAAGGCACTTTCATCCTCTGCCCTCCCTCTCTGCAATGCAGCAGTCCTTGCCACCAAACCCAAAAGGAAATGTGTCTATCTTGGACAGGCAGACTTCTATTCTCACTTTTCGAACAAGATGTTACAATATTATGCATACGAAGCTGACAAAGTGAAATTTGGGGGTTTCATGTGCCAAATTAACAAAGGGCATCTGGCGTGCTCCAGCGAAGGAGCGCAGATTAGTTTCTGCCATCTGGGGGTTCTCTTCGTGCACAACTGAAATCACAGTTACAGGGGCACCTTCTCCGTAATAAGCCTCCGTCAGACTAGTGAGCACCTCGGCCAGTATTTGAACCCGCCAGCTGGGGATCCGTGGGTTGCACTTTGCTTCGGAGCCTGGCTGCAGAAAGCCGACGCTCTGCTAAAATATTTCTTACACTTGTAGGGATACAATGAGCCGACAACATGAGACATTCCTATGCTAGATCATTCTAGTTTACGAGAGAAAAGAAAATGTCAGGGGTAATGGTGTAAATCGTGGCAGACACAGACCTTTGCTCTTGACGATGGTCTCGAAGTCGTCGCCATTCTTGGCCACATACATGGCCATCTTATCGATGATGGGCTGCACGTCGGGCGGGGGCGGAATGGCGTAGCCCGTGTGGCACGCCTGGGAGGGGCAGCAGGATGGGCTCCAGCCCCGGAGGGCGCGGGGGCTGCGAGTAGTCTTCGGCCGCCCCGTAGCCCTCGTAGCCTGAAAGAGGCAACCGAGATTGCAAGAATTGACAGGCTTGAGGGGCAACAAAGGAAAGTGATCGTGGACAAGGATCCTGACATGCCAGAGCAATCTCTCAACAGCAGCTAGAGCACACAAAGCCTTCACCAAATTGTTGCCTCAAATAATACTCTTACAGATGCTGTATCATGCTATAGCACATTGCTGTATCATGCTGCTGATATTCACTATGTGAAAGCCCTCTGTAGTAAAGCTCATTGCAGAAAATTAGAATGCTATCATATAAGTCCCATACCTGTATCATGAACTAATTGCACTTTTACAGTGCAATCTACTTATAATGATAATGAGAAAACCCGAAAATTCAATCGTTACGATAGATTATCATTGTATCTGGACTCGAAGCTTAGCGTTTCTTGTCTAGAAACTGTAGAAACTGATCGTCATAAGCAGTACATCGTTATATATGGTATCGTCATAAGTGGATTGCACTGTATAGCCATGGCTGAGTGCTGCCACTTTGCTACATACGGCACGGCTGGGTCATTAGAGGGCGCACAGTACTGTGTTTCAGCTGAGCTTGTAAGTTCATAGCTGGAGGCGTGGCTCATCAGTAATGAGTCACATGACAGAACGATGGTGCCAACGCCACACGTCGCCTGTGTTTCGAATTTTTTACGCAGCACTGAAGGGCAGCTTTTGGTAAAAAATTTTCAGTCTAAATTAGTCGCTCCTAAATTGCTCAAATTGTTTCACAGTAAAATTGACACCATACTGACATTTCTTCAGGTCCCCAGACGATTTCATATGCATATTCTAGTAACTTTTTAGGAATTTCTATTAGTAAGTCATTTGTGATTCATTTCGTCAGCTTGTTCATCACCAAAAGAATACTGTTAGGGCAAACAAGCACACTACTCCATGACACTGCCACAATGAGTATTTGTTTGTCCTTTAACATAGGGTTGATTTCGTGGCATTATGTACAGTAGCGTCAGGTAAGCTTTTGAGCGTCTATGTGCATTGAATGTTGCATTTCAACGTGGCATTACCACTGTCAAATGACTTGTGATCGAAGCAGGCTGCCTGAAATACGGTGACGTCGCAGCCATAATTTCGAGATTGATCAAATGCTTTCAAGTTGATTGCGCCTTGCGCTTCTCCCACTACAAACATTTGCGTCGCCGCTAGCATCAACACCATTCATTGCACGCACTCTAAGAACCGTCGTTTCGAGAGGTAAAAAACAGTCACTCGACAGGCTGTTCCCAGCGGCTGTCGTTTGTAAACTTGCAGCAGTGTTACAGGCATTTGAGGTGCTAATTCGTTAGCTAAAATATATTTAAAAAAATTGTTTTCTTTGTTTGCAAGTTAGATATTACTATAAAAAGGCTCTACACATGGGTATTTTGTTCCCACTATCTATGAAGACCTAAACTACACTTCTTAAAGCCTCCTTAAATTACAACCCCTGCTATGCAGAAGCACTTAACAAAGGTTTGTTTCTTGCAAGTACACTCATCAAAGACAAACCAGTGAGTAGACTCAGTATAGGAACAGTGTACAAAGCAGGGTGGGGCAGTATCGCGATAGTATTTCAGAAATACTTTTAGTAACTCTTTCTGTATCAGAATACAATTTTTCAATCAGTATTTGTATTTCACTATGGGAATAAATTTTTGGTGTATGTATTCCTTGTATCGCGCATACAATCCCTGGCCAATGTTTCTCGTTACAATGTTTGAGAAATCAGTGACCCCCAAGTTAAAACTCAAGAGACTGTTTTCTTTCTTCTTTCGTGCTTCAGAGGTGTAGAAGGTAGAGTAAATAGAACCTTGAGACTTTATTATCAAGCAGACCAAGGTTTGTTTCTAACGTTATGGCCCCGACATTGGTGACTTCCTTACCTATTTTCCAAAGATAACATATGTCTTCCGGGGTGCTTAAGTTAGGCGGCTATATTTGTTGGATCAAAACGCTGAAGGCACTGCAGGTATGAGCATTTATAACTGTACATTGCACTCCCAACCCCATCTGCTAGGGCGAGCGTAAAATTTATTCCTTCGGATAATCAGATAAAAGAACATAATTTTGGTGCACTTTGAATACATTTTTCTGCATTCCACTTTTTGGCATAAATTTCACTTTAGGAAATCTATCGTTTAGTAATGGGACAAAAGGTAAGATTCACTCAATGTTTTTCCTAACTGGAATTCTATGGGCAATGCAACTGTGGAATTGTTTTTTGACTTTGTGGATATCTTTTATAAAATATGTTAAGATTTGGTCGACAACATAAAAGGCAAACATTTTTTTTTAAATTTTTCACCACAATGTTAACATAAAATAAATTACTTTTCGGAATTTTTGTTTTCACAGTTGCACTCTCAGGTATTGTGCTGCCGATCCAGTGAAGGAAAACATTGGGTATTTCATTAGTTTTCTAACGATAGTTTTCCTAAACAAAGTCGATGTGTTCCTGATAAAAACGACTATTTCTTTTACAATTCATGTACACAGATAAAACTTTGCACTGCATTCTGCCTTGCAACCACCATTATATACTGCAAATTTCATTCCCATTAAGCCAAAAGTTAAAAGTTGACCCTTCTGGGCAGTGTCCCCCCCCCTTAAGCTCCAGTTGAAATTTCCGCTGCAACCACGGGACGAAGGTGCAACAGACGGGACCGTACCGCAACAAAAAATGGGCAAAGCACATTCTGGAAACGACTAACAGATCCTGCGTGCTTCTTGTACACTCAGTCGTAAGTCTTTTACAGCATCTTTGTTTGTTCTCTCGGCAAATGTTTACAACTAGACTATTCGAATAACCTCCAGTGCAAACTTACTGCAGAAGTCACATAGGTAATCTTGCCAGCAAATGCAGACCACGTACCATTGTTTTATGAAGGAGAGAGCAAAGCCACAGAACAAATGACAGGTCAAGATGAGCAATCTTGAGCTATTTAGGACGAGCTCAACGTGCCGATGTCAATCACGAGCGTGGCCTTGACTGACTTCACCCTCCCTGCGCTATCGAGTGATTCGTCATTTGCCATTGGCTGGGAGATTGTGTGAGTCACACACAACAGAAACAATTAGCACTGACTTGTAACCCGAATCTTTCTTTCTGGCCTCTTCCACCCTTCCCCTTTTCTTGGGCCTTGGGATTTTCGTAGTGAGTATCCCCCAGACGGCATTCTCGGAAGACGCTGCGCGCAGCGGGGGCCGATACCTGACCTGGCGCTTGGAACCACCGCTCTCCCTTCGGCCAACAGAGCGATGCACTTTGAGGAGGTGCCAGGAAAGGAGGATGCACAAAAGACCACGCACAAGCCTGCACTAGGGCGAGACGGCTTGGGAACAGACGCCAAAATCACGTCTTCCTCGTTATTCTAAATTTGGTCACGTAACCATCAGTTAAATAAATTAAATATTTTAGTAGAACACACTTCATTGCATTGGTAACTTCTGCAAGATAATACGTGGATGATCTAGAACCCGTGAGGTGTGTAGAGCAAGCTATACTTTGCTTCACCTTACGGTGGATTGCGATGAAGGTTACGAGCCATCGACG
Source organism: Ixodes ricinus (assembly GCA_037355805.1). NCBI lineage: Eukaryota > Metazoa > Arthropoda > Arachnida > Ixodida > Ixodidae > Ixodes > Ixodes ricinus. Next base: position 7,049 of record JAZHYW010028842.1, on the reverse strand, counting down.
CCAATCCAATGTCTCGTGACGTATCGGGACCCTGGGGAGGGGCGTAGCGAAGCAAGGGGCGTACATTCACGTGATACGTCCAGCTTGTATGGTGTGTGCTGCAGTCTACCGCAAGGTGGAAGAGAGTAGAGTTTTAAAACGACAGAACAGAGAGCTTTTTAAACTTATCCACGACTAGATGATCCAACGTAGTTCACGTCACACGGCTAAACGAGGCAGGGTCCTCACCAGCGTAGTCGGCGTAGCCCAGCGCCGCTGCCTGCTGCCGATCCGAAGGCTGACTCGGTGATGCCCCTCCGATGGGACTGTCCACCTGCGGCTTGAGATTCTTCACAAGCTGCAGGTAGGCGTTGTCCTCCCTTCTTTCATCAGGAACACCTTGGACACCGCAGTGGGCTGCACAGCAAGATACACACCCACACCCAGAGTCAGAAACCTTGCAGGGGTATTGCAAACAATGGGGAGACCCCCGGTTGAAACTGTGTTGCATCAATGTCTCTGCCGCGTGTCACACTGCCTGCTCCTGAGTAGCACGAAGATAGATTTAGTGCCAGAGTCCCGCGATGGGTTTTGTGGTTATGCAGCGAGATATGCATCATAATCTAAACCCTGAAACTAGGAGTAAAGTAACAGATCGTGGACGTATGATTTCGTGTCGCGTTGTCCGTTATTTTGTTTCTCCTCGTCTCTGGGTTTAAATTGTGATGTTTCCTAAACAGCTTGCACGCATATTTTTCCTTTAAGTGGTGCATTCCTTGACTCAAGGGGCAGACGTCTGGGCCCAATTGCTAGTGGCCTCTCAAAACATTTAGGACCTAAGGACAATGCGAACCTTTTGGTTGAAGTATACGAGCTTTCCCGAGAAAGATGTTCGAACAATGAAAGCAGCAATGAGTGGATTTCAATATGAACCAGGTTTTACGGCAAACTGCATCTATTTATTATAAAATTTAGCATTTCGTTCAAGGGCATGAGAAACTCTGCCTCCAGATGAGAAGTGAATCTAATGGTTTGGCTACCGATTATAATGAGTGCAAGCAGCATCTGTAAAGTGCCTCGAGATGTAATACAACCAAGGTCTCCATTGTTAAAAGCATCCCTTAATTCTTTGTCATTTTACTAAGATATAATTTGTGAAGTAATGTACTGTCCCTTTCGCACTTGTAAAGTACATAAACCTATGATTTAACAGTCTGACAATTCTCCTGCTTCCACATAAAGTTTGATGGACCTATCCGGATCTCGCCAAGGTAAAGTAATTGACTGGGTAGGTTTCGAACTTTGAATGGAGCTGGATGAAGATCCAAACACACTTGTTTTGCATTATTTAATTTTAATCCTAAGAGACCATTTTATAGGCTTAGATGCTTGGCTCATGATAATGTGGCCAAGGAATGCGGTGCTTCCTTCACTACAATAAATAATGTGACTTAGGGCCCCACTATAATTGACGCAAGTGCGTGCGATGACAAAGCACACTGCCACGTATCGGCATATTACACCGACACAGAGGCTCACCGATTTGCATCCACGGAGGAATAAATACCGTTAACGAGTCACCCATACTTCGGGTACCGAAATGGGGCTGGTGGATGCAAGATTCTCCACCAACCCTCGTTACCCGTGATTTGATCCTCTACACTCTATTTCACACACTGTTTGCCATGCAGCGAAGGTTGCGAGCATCTCTTCCTCGCACGGGTGTATGGAATGCCATCCTCCTCTGCTACCACCAAACGATTCTAAATAATGTACCACACTGAGCTTAATACATGTGTGGAAGATTAAAAATGTCTACCTAGCTAGCCCAGCAGAACCTCCAACAACCCCCAGGAAAAGACGTCAATCCCCAGATGTTGGAATCATTTTCTCCTAGTACAATTAGCAGGCACAGGATACAGAAAACACCTACAAAAGTCGCCTAGTTTCTGCTGCACTGCAAGCAATCTGTGAAACAGAGTGCATGCATCTGTTGTGCTTTGCCTCTCCTTTTAGCGTCCCACGTTTATTCCTCCGTGTCAACGGCAGATGAAACAGCCCGCCCAATCGGACACATCACCTGAACTCACGCAATGTCTCCGTCATGGCGCTCTTTCACACTGGACTTTTCCTAGAGCAGTAAACACAATGCACTTGAATTTCACAATGTTCAAGAACAACACAAAGAAACCTAGCACAAGAAAGCCTGCCCTGACTGAACATGCAGAGTGAACCATGCAACGACATCTACATACAAAGCTCTGCAAGGTCTACATACATATAATAACTACAATCAGACTACACAGTTCACTACCTCTGTCGCAGAAGGTCCCAACAAAACATTGGCACGAGCATTTAACCGAACTATAATCGGAACATCAAGTACAATGCAAGTCTCTACACATGTCGGGAAGAGAAAAAGAAAAAAATGTGGGATAATGAAAATAAAAGACTCACCAGAGAGGGCGAAGAGGTCGCAAACAAGCTTGGGTGTAAATAGTGATCGTCATCATCGTCAGAATCTTCATTGCCTGTTGAGAATACGGTACAAAGGGGAATTTTAATTACGGTACTCATTGAACAGGTGAGACCAACATGTGCAGTGTAAGAAAACAAAGCTATTTACTGGTAGTTTTCTATTAACTATTTTTATGTATCCATCCAAACTGCTTCACTCTAATCAAATATGTGTACACCGCTGCCAAAACAGGCCATAGTAGTTGTGAGATTTCAGAAAATGTTGTCCTGCTTCGTGCTATTCAGTGGTGAATTTAAGCAGTCAGCCTTAGACATTTTCTTTTGGGAAACATCCGTAGCAGTACATTTTGTTAGGCTTTGGACACATTTTTCAGAACAGCAGCCCATCGTGATCACTCACGCTCAGAGGATCAACAAAACTACACTGTTGTCGCTCTGACTTCGCGAGGAAACTGTATCCCAGGTGTTTGAGTAAAGCTGACATGGCACCTGATATCGGCCTTGTCACTGCAGGAAATGTTCAAATAGCAAGATCATGTTGTGCAGAAGTCAATCTTTTTGCCTTTCCTCGATGAAAGGAAGCACACAATATCTTCTCTGTAGGACTCTGTAAGCCGGCCTTGGACTTTACAAACACTACGAAGTACTTGTTTGGAAAATTTCTGTATGCCATCCTTTATGAAACTAAAGCAATTAACAGAACGTATTGACATATATGCGTAAAGCAAACACGTGCATCAGATGTGGAAACTGGGCACATTTAAAAGAATGCAGTGTCTAGAGTACCGTCTGGCGGCACTCTTGCAGAGCGTTCAAGTGCCGCCCGACGGTACTCCACTAACGCGTTCAAGTGCCGTCCGAAAGTCTCGTATAAAACGAGTTCTCAAAACAAGTTTTTTGAAGCGAAGTGTAGCTTAGTGGTAAGATGTCTGTCTCATAAGCAGACGATCCCGGGTTCGAACCCCAGTGCGGGCTTACTTTTTTGTTTTTGTTTTCTTGAACATTTTATTTTGCCGACGCATTTGGCAATATTTACATTTATCTTTTTTTACGATTAACACAGGAAAAAATGAATGTTGTCGCTGAAATTCCGCTGAACGAAGTGGTATGAGACTTTGTTTCCAGAGGTGCATGGGGTACGGCGAGGCTTGGTTTGCCGGCTGGACGCCGCGCAGGCAGCGTGTACGACGGGCCAAATGGGTCAATTGTTTTGTAATTAGCAGCCGCATACTGTCGCCGCAAGCGGCATGAACGCAGGCGGGGGTTGAGCTCCCCAGTGATACACGCGCCGTCCGACTCTCTTTCGGACGGCACTTGTAGGCGCGATTGGAGTGCCGTCGGACGGCACTGTAGACACAGCCTTAAACGCAAACATGGCCGAGCCACAACCCGACTTGCTAAGAACCAAAAAATTGGTCTGTGTATGTTTACACTGCCTGAAGTTAGTCTCTGCCTCAACGGTCGACCTGTCTCTCAGCCGTAGATGAGCAATTTAGCGATACAACTGCTAGCCTGTGGTCTTTAACGTACACTACGCAGTATACTCTGTTTCATACTTAGTGTGCAACGCTGTCAAAGCTTTTGGCGCGAGCGTGGGGCTTGATCTCGTTGATCATTTGCACACGTTCTCGCGCAAACAAAACCATAGATGAAGCGACGCGCTCGCGCCAGTAGCTTTGACAGCGTTGCACGCTAAGTATGAAACGGAGTATAGTCATACACAACCGCACGCCGATACGATGCTCGTACAGATCGAAACAGCAGGCACAGCAGGTCTAGAGATTTCGGGTTTGGATCAGTGGTCATTGCATAGACAGCTCGAAGCTACAGTGTCTACGAACGTTGTAGTGAGCGAAATGACTTTACAGCATTTTTGCACAGTTTTTTGTGAGTCAAATCAATTTTTCTGAAAATTCGAGGCAAGGTGCATAAAATATTAAAACAGAGTCCTTGTTTATCATCTTTACAGTAAATTCAAAAGAGTTGGACAATGAGAAGAGCAGGGTAAAATTTAGTTTCCTAAACTCTAAGCACCGCTGAGACCTATTTTGACAACGGACTAGTACAAACTTGTGAATCTGGTGACTACCTATATAAAATAACTATTTTAAAAATGTTTAATAACAAAACATTATACTGAACAAATCCTTTCTTTATTTCTCCACATTTTTTTAAAATAACTTTTTGTCTAAGAAATGATTTTGTACGTAGTACACTATTCGTATGTTTTATAAAAAAAGTAAAAATACAAAACAAATAATGTTTGCTTTTCTTTAGAACAGGTGGAAGCCAACAATTGCTCGACAGAAGGAAAGTAGTGAGTGACGAGTTTCTGCTAGCGCTTGCGCTAGAAAATACAATCTGCACTGAGATCCTGAGCGTGTAAACATCATGTATTCATTTAGAAAAAATGCATATTGTAACATGTGTCCTGCAACAACAGTTAAAAAAAATGACAGAGAAGCAACTTGATGGTCGAGCCAAATTTGTAGAAACCACAAGGGTGTTTATCTATGAATGCGATAGCATTTATCTTTGCACACAGCCAAATTTAGCGGGGAAACTGAACTGGTACATAGGTCGTGATGTCAATTTATCCGCTAAATTAAATCTTTGTCATCCTCAATGACGTTAAGGACGGCATCCTAGAGAACAATGTCAAAGGCAATATCTAACACAACCGCTAGGCGACATCAAGGACGACATCTAGGACAACCTCTAGGACGACGTCAAGGTCATCAGGTCCTTCGAACAGGGTGCGAATGTGAAGGAGTGTGTACTGCTGCTCCGCATAAGTGTGGCGCAATGGGGTGCAAGCACAGTGAGCTGAAGTGGTCTAGTGTGCATATCTACTGGGTGAAACAAGGAGACGGCAGGCTCTTTAAATCGACCGGAAAATTCGGTTTCTTAACCTATCGCGCTACGACTTTGTGCAGCGTTGCCTACAGATGGTGCATTTTTTTTGTGAAATTTGCAAAGAGCGAACTTACCTGAGGGAAAAGGTAAAGAAAGAAAAGGCTTAGCTCCTATGGAAACGCAGCGACGCCACCGGTCTGCAAACAACACGGCGCCGTTTCGCACGGGAGACAAGAGATGGCGCAAGCGGTCGCGACGCCAACTGCCGCCAACGAACGAGCAGACGACGCCGAGAGCCGCCGTGTTTAGCAGACAAGGAACTGCAGTTCCTTGTTGTTACCGCGCCTGTTTTTGTTTCTGCAAATGTCGCCGCCTGCGGAACGCGAGCCACTTTTGAGTCGAAAGGATCGTCTGCTAAGTGCCGGCTCTCGGCGCCGTATGCTCGCTTGTTGGCGGCGTTCGTTGCGCCATCTCTTGTCTCCCGTGCGAAACGGCGCCGTGTTGTTTGAAGACCGGTGGTGTCGCTGCGTTTCCATAGGAGCTAAGCCTTTTTCTTTCTTTTACTTTTTCCTCAGGTAAGTTCGCTCTTTGCAAATTTTACAAAAAAAAATGCACCATCTGGGGGCAACGCTGCACAAAGTCGTAGCGCGATAGGTTAAGAAACCGAATTTTGCGGTCGATTTAAAGAGCCTGCCGTCTCCTTGTTTCACCCTGTATTGTGCATTAGGAGACCAGAATATACATAGCTGAAAATCATAAGTAGTAGCTTAATTATGCTTTTTTGTGAGTGCAGTGTTTCTGACAAGGCTCACCGCTCGACTGCTGCACGGGTATGTAAGTGCCACACTTGATCTGCTCGACGAGGAACCGGTAGTAGACGTTGAGCGGGTGGTCGAAGGCCAGGAAGGCAAACTGTGGGTTGGACGACTGCTTGGTCTTCACCAGGATTTCCATCTGGGCCCCGTGCTGAGACACAAACACTGCCGTCTTCTCAATGATGGCGTGCAGCTTCATGGTCGGGGGCTGCACCGAGAAAACAGAAGCAGTCACGCCAGTATCCGCAAGGAGGAATAAAAGTCTCACGAGCTCGAACAGTCCCACAAAGTTTCTCGGGACTGTGCTTCAAAGAAAAACAGGCAGAAGTCAACGATTATACATAGAGCCACCAAACGTAAACGTGGTGGCACGCACAGCGTCGCTGGGAAGCTTGGGGAGCTTGGGGTTTGCTCCACTGCAGACTGGTTTAAGAGTTCCAGAGGACAGAAAAGGGTTTCCCGAGATTTCGGATGAAGCTTCAGGTAACTGGCAACAATGGTTTTAACCTCCACGACAGCTGAAGCGTCGTAGTTAATTCTGTAGCTCTAGGTACGCACACTGTATCGAGCAGAAGCTTGCGCCGCAGCCTAAGACTTTATAATTACAATGTTTTTAATCAAAGAGGAGACTGAAAGAAGGCTAAATATGGGGTGGGGATCTGTTTTTTGTGTCTGAAAATTAGGTTGTTAGGTTAAAAAACCATCATGTGGGATGCAAATAGCGCAATGTCATGCGAGTTACACCTGAAAACAAAATCTACAATGTTGTTAAGAGAAATTAACTGAACACCTAAGAAAGGCTGCCATACTCCCAGAGTGTCGAACCGAAATTTTTATCGGTTCGGTTCCGTTCAGTTCACGGATTTCGGTTCAGCTCCGGTTCAGTTCCGGGGAGCGAAAAATAACGGTTTGAACCGGTTT
>JAZHYW010028841.1:0-11211 GCA_037355805.1 Ixodes ricinus | reverse complement strand
AATCAGCAGAACCCATCCTTTGGGAATGATTATCTACGTTAATGCGAATAGCATCAAACGGTGCGGAGTTATGCGCGTTCGTCAGGTGGCCGGCACACTCTAGATACGCCAGCCCCACTCTTGAGGCGATTCTAAATTTGTTGACACTTTCACAGCCCTGCGCACGATCTCCGCAGCCCAGCACGTGCGTTTGTGTCACTTAGGAAGGCGAGCAAAGCACGCGCCATACGCACAAACACTCAAAAATGGTACCGACCAGACTTTCTGGCGTCTCAGCTAGTCTCAACCAACGGTACTCTAAACGGTTGTTTATATCTTTACCATAGGACGCGCTTTACAGCGCTGTCACAGCCACCGGTGCGCGCGCGTTCCATGCACGAGGGCTCATTCCGCTCTCGTGAGGCTGAGCACGGCCGCTACCATCACCCTCTCCCGAGCGCGGGAGAGGGTGAGCTAGCGGCCGTGCTCAGCCTCACGGAGCGGAATAGCCCTCGTGCATGGAACGCGCGCGCACCGGTAGCTGTGACAGCGCTGTAATGCTCCTATGGTAAAGATATAAACAACGTTTAGAGTTGCGTTGAATGACTGCCTTCATAGCTCTGTGGTTAGCGCTCTGCCTGATCAAAGGGTCAACGGTTCCAATGTCCTTCTGTTAAGGGTGATGCCACCCTTTGTAGTGTCCGATGCCGACAGCACGCGCTCACGGGTAAAATGCAAAGAAATCGACGAAAACAAAATGTCGCCATAGCACAGTCAGCGCCACAAACGCGTGCAGAAACACGCTCTTTCACGCGCTTCTGAACAAAAAAGAAAAATAAAAGTGTGGGACAAAATGGCGAGATGTCTCCACCCTAAGCAAAGCGCACATGAAGGCACCCTAGTGTAAATAAGAGGGACAGCACAAAAGTGGTTGTCTCAAATACAGCTGACGGTGTAACCGTTACATCGTTACGCTAACGTAAATTAATAAGTTTCATGTTTTTTTTGTTTTTTTCTCTTTTAACGTTGTCAATGCGTGTCACTCGGCCACTCCCGGTTTGGAATCCGCAACGGGCTGTAATGCAAGTTGTGAGCATTACAGATGAAGACTTTGGGGGATTCGGACAGGTATACCGGTGTCTAACAGACTCGAATAAATTTCTTAGAAAATAGACACTTTTTAATATTGCGAGCCATCTAGTAGACGCTGCGCTAATTATTCGAGTCCACTATCGCTCGGGTACATGTGCTCTGAGCATGTATTGGAGACGAGGGTTGCCTAAGCGTTCGGCGCAAACTCGGCTCCGCTCGTAGCAAAAAACGAGCGTCGCCGCTTCAGCGTTTGGTCAGTATAGAATCCAATCGCGCGCTTCGTCCCCAGTGGATGTGGATGGATGGGTGTTAATGGCTGCACCCTTTGTAACGGGCGGTAGCTTGCGCCACCTAGCCTAGGTCTAAAAAAAGACTTAGACTAGGTGGCGTAGCGGCAAGTGGCAACCGCCAGTGTTGCTCGATAAGGCTTTGAAAATGCTCTATTGTCGTCGAATCACGTCGCTAATCTGCCGCTCTACTCCTATGCTGCAGAAAAGCGAGCCATCGCGTCAGCTGCATATCAAAGACTGAAAATTTCGGCACACTGTAAAATTGCCGCGTTATTTCTAACGTTCCAGGATGTAATATCGAGGTGTACTGCGTTTGTGTCTTTAAGCGTGTTTTTTTTTAAATTTTCATCGAAAGTCATTGATTTATACTGGTAGTATAACAAATTGGAAGCAGTTCTTCGTTTTATGGGTCGCCGCCGACATTAAAGGTAATTTTTACCCGAAGTCAATAAAATAAGTATAGGGAATCCACTCACTAGGAGCGGGTTGCTCTGGAAACTTCAGATTGACATACAACGTTTGGCTCTCTTTGAAAGTAATCCGTTATTGTAGCAACACCTCTATTCCTATGCGGGAATATACAATAAAACCATTAGGGCCACGACGAAGAGGCTTTGACTGAATTGTTCTGGCCGTAACGACTGATCGACTCATTAAACTTTTATAGACTAACCGTAACACTTTTTATAGACTATTAAGGGAGCTGTAGAGCGTGTATACAGGTTTATACGACCTTTAAATTTAAGATTTATGGCGTAGAAACGAAGCTTAATATAAAAAACAAATCACGAATAAAAAGAACATCATAAAAATGAAACTACCACTGTAATTTCATTACGTTGTAAAAACGAATTAATATATTTAGAGTAAGTTTTCATAAATAACGAGCTCAGCGAGAAAAAAAAGTCATTTTGTCGCAAAAAAAAAACCAACAAATTTTCAAAGTTTTTTTTTTGTTTTCAAGTTTTTTTTAAGTTGCAGGACTTGTTACCGCGAAAATAACCAAGCAAACGAGTACAACAATTTACGGGGAAAAACAAAACCGGGAAGAGCGAGTGATTTGATTACGCATGAATGCGAATTTCTACGGTACTATTTGGCGGCGCGGAGGGACGGGTGTAATTATATTAGCCTCGCTTGGAGCGCTACATTGCCTCTAACAAGATTGGGACGTCATTTCGCGCGCTTTGGAAAAGAAGTTTGGCGCGCGCACGATAATAATAATAATACTATCGAGTAATGTGAGTGTCGAGTTAATGCGCGAGTGCAATCGAATTATACCGTTCAGAGGTTCTTGCGCAGCTCCTCGGTTGTTCCGGTTCAGATACAGCGACACTAAGACGTAGTTTCTACGCCCTTCTGCACGGGCGAAAGTAAACAGAGAAGGTTTAGTGGTTTCTTTACACAAGATAACCACGAGCTGTACAAGTCTGAAAATAAATAGATGGCACAGACTCGTGTGCGTACTTCGGTTTGATTATATTGTTTATATTTTTTTTTTTTGCGGACAAAATAGCTTTAGAGGAAAAACAAAAGCTGTAGGAACCTAAAGCCGGAGTCACACTGCTTGCGACACCAAAAAGCGTCGCTGCTGTCAGCTTTAAACGATTGGTCAGACCGTGGGCATATGAGCATTGTCAGATTGTCAACTTTGACGGTGTTAGTTCCGGTTGCGATGGTTCCTAGCTTCCACGGTGCTTTTTAAACACACCATCGAACTCGTCGTCGCACCTGGTGGTAAGTAGCCAGTGGTAACAACTGGTGACGTCACGGTGAGGCAAACCCCAGTCGTGACGTCACGGATGGAAACCATTAGAGGGCGCCACCGAAATAGAAATATCTCGGCACTAATACCGCATACAAGAGATAGTCTGCCTACAGATTCGAACGCGTGTCATCGCGAGATCCGGGCTTCGAGTGCCGCATGGCAATGAGTTCAAGGAAAAGACTCGACACGCGGCATTCGAACCGCGGATATTGCGTGTGACTCGTTTTTGCAGACTGTATTTTGTGTAATGATATGAGTAGTGTCACCCCGGCTTGATCGGTGGTGTTTCGACTTTACAGTTTGGGTCCAGTAAATCTGACCCAATGCATTAGATTAAAAAAAAGCTTTTGCATGCTACGACACTGTAACTTGCAACAAAGAGAGGCATATGTGGTGGATTTCTTATTCGATGGCATCGACGAAAACAATTGCCTAAATCAAAAGTTACAAAAAAAAATTTACCCCAGACGGAATAGGGGAGTAAAACATTTTTGAAATTCTAGCAAATAAGAAGTTTTTACCGGCATTTTTTATTTATTCAGATCAGGTATTAGAGTATATATATATATTTTACTCTTTACTCGGGTAAGTTTATTTATTTTTACATTTTAACGCACGTAATTAACCATCATGAGCCACCTTTATGCAAACCCTTAGCGCGATGGGTAAAGCCGCATTCACGCTGCCCATACGTCGATCGAAAATTATATGGTGCTCGCCTCGGACACCATGACAGAATTACCTACGGACACGCCTCGAAGACTTTTCGAAGCATCTTTGCTTCCTACATGCCTTCAAACATGTCTGCACCAGTGGTGCCGGAAACCAGAAATTTTTATCGGTTCGGTTCCGGTTCGGGTTCACGGATTTCGGTTCAGCTCCGGTTCAGTTCCGGGGAGCGAAAAATAACGGTTGGAACCGGTTTGAACCGGTTTGAACCGCTAAACTGAAAATATATTTTCCGCGTTATTTTGGCAATAGGCACTTTTTCAAGAGTGAAACGAGTAACTATATATCATTTTATAATTTGTTGAATCCACTTTCTTTTTTTCATGTACCAAAAATGAATTCAGTTGTTTAATTTCGATGAAACAGTAAATGAAAAGCTAGATTAAGGTATATGACTCAACATCTATTTCTTTTTACCTCAGTCGCACATATTTTACCTGAATCTAAAGGTTATCAGTCTGGTGGGTTGTCTAAAATGCGCGTGATTAGTACACGTTTGCGTCGCAATATTAAAAGTCGAGTCCTACTGCGCTGTTGTACTTAGAAATTAGTGCATACAATCATGAAATGGGCATGTTCTCGCCATATGTATTCTGAAATCTAGATTATAAAACACGTTTTACAATATATATGATGACGGTGCAACCGAGCTTAAAGCCATAATATTTTCAAAATATCAGGAGAGTTTTAGGACAAACCCTTTCAGTCTACCTTTTATAAAAACTCTGAGCGGCAAGCACAACGCTTGCTTTCCTGACCAATATTGCTTACTCTCAGCGCCGTGATGCAGGCGAATTTATGCAGAAAAAAGTGACCTTCGTATTCAGTTCGGATATTACCTAAAATAGTGCGCATTGAAGTGCACCTTTTCGACATACCTTGGCGTTTGATGTTTGTTCTTGACAAGATGCCGGTCAATTCAATTTGAAAATAAGCATCACCCTTGCTAATTGGTGATTTGTTGTTAAATACAACAAAGTGGTATTTCATAGTCTACTCGACATTAAAGCTACTTAATTGGTAACTTTCTGACGGGCGGCGTGCGCAATCGTTATAGTTCTGCCACGCTCCACTGTGTATGTACTTTGTTTTCATCCAGCCCACAGACACATAAAATTGTTGTCCATCAAATAAAAGAAGCAACAGACTTCTATATGTTTGAGAAGTTGAAAATGCGTCAGGAGCACAAGTTATTTAAATCAGCTTCAAAATGAAAAAAAAAGGCATAAGTTTCTTTCAAATCGCTTATACACGTGCCTCTCGAGGATAAAAACGTCGGAAAAGATTTGCAGAGCATATTTCAGATAATTTGTGGGTGCTTTAACTTATGATGTATATCTTTATGGTGATAGGCCCTTTATTTATCTTGTCAAGTCTTCAGGTAGTAAGAAAATATTTGTTATTGTCATGAAGTTCACATAACCGCTTCAGACCGACACGGGAGGACGATACTCGAAAATACGCCATCTGTTAAGTCTGCGGAACGTGCTTATTTGTTCGCTGTTTGGCAGTGTGAAAGACCAGGTCGCGGGGTATGCAAAAAAAAACTGTTTGCTCACGTTATAGATCTGAAAACAAATGCACGAAATGTGTAGAGAGAGAAATAATAAATTATATTCTTCTAAATAATGCGATACACCACGCTTTACTGCAAAAAGAACTATATAGGAATGCATGTATTACACATAAACACGTTTGACGGAACTCCGTCTGGTTGGGTCAAAAAGTTGAGAAATACAGACCTTCACAAACCAAGTCCTAAACATTTAGTGACCCGACGTTTCAATAGGTCGGGCTCGATAGGTCGACAGCCACTTAACCGTCGGCGTGTGTCAACGGACTAGGGCACTTGAAGAAGAAAAGTGAGTGAAACAAACGACACACCGTATATAGAAAAGAAGCTGCTGCTCTCCACGTGCAAATAGTCGCCCTTAATAAAAAAAAAAATCGGTTTTTAAACGTCGGACTTTTTACTGTTCAGGACTTAATTGGTTATGGTGCGTATTTCTCTAGTAGAGATGCGTGTAATTATGTTCCTAATTACAGATAAATGTCGCGAAGAACAGACAATATATTTCTAATTTAAATCACATTACGACATCGGATTGCACGAGCTCGAAATTTCGCAGAATACTGTTTCGGGAGGCTAAAGTGATATTTGGATTTACGGGCACTTGTTTTGTGGCCTGATTTTACAACTCCGTGTTTATCAGTCATGCGCGCTCTAACATTTTATGAGGCTGCAGCCTATCATCGCGACACTGCTATACATACTGCACAACTTTACAATTTGGACATCCCCGTGACCTTTTGTTTTCTTTTAAAGATAAAAAGTCTCCAGGCTTTGACGGAATTCATATACGTGACTTGCGAAGAAATTTTGAAAAGCTAAAATACGTACTTCTAGAAATGTTTAACGACATCATTGAGTCGGGAGAATGGCCTATAGCAATGAAAACTGCTGTTGTTAGACCGCTGTACAAAGGAGGCGCAACTAATGACATAAAAAACTATCGCCCCATATCAATACTGTCCTGCCTTGCACAGGTGCTAGAAAAACATATTTTAAAAACAATGACTAGTTTTGTAGAACGTTTTGGTTTATTGTCTGATAATCAGTACGGCTTTATAGCGGAGCGGGGAACGCAGGCATTGTTGGAAGATTTCAGTGACTGCTTGCACACGGGCTTCGATAAGAGTCTTTTTACTTGCGCGGTGTTCTTAGATGTATCGAAGGCGTTTGACAGCATTAATCATGATACTCTTTGCACTAAACTATACAAATTGGGATTTAGGGGTCCATTTTTTTCACTTTTAAAAAATTATCTTTCAGGACGATCCCATGTAGTAGCATTTAAATCTCAAAAGAGTTCTAGAACACTCTTAACGGCCGGGGTACCGCAAGGCTCTGTGTTATCGCCTTTGCTTTTTAATTTATATGTAAACGATCTTCCAAGTGTTGTCTCAGTTTGCAGAGTATTCCAATATGCAGATGATACGGTCTTAGTCTCATGTGATGCGGATTATCATGTCGCGATTCAAAAACTCCAAAATTATCTTGTTTACACAATGGACTGGTTTCAATCTAATCGTATCAAAGTGAATGCTGTAAAGACCAAACTGGTCTGTTTTAGAAACCCGCTTAAGCAAGTCGAACTTTCAGTTCCGATAGCACTATCACAATTCTAAATGCAGATTGTGCAGTTGTGAAAGTCTTGAATATGTACAAACGGTCAAATATCTCGGAATATATTTTGACAGTGATTTGTCCTGGAACACACACATGGTACACTTATGCAAAAGATTAAGAAGCGTGTCATGCTCTCTCTATAATATTAAAATGTTTCTTCCTTTCTCCGTTCGGAAAACTTTAGCACATGCTCTCGCGTATAGTTATTTACGATATGGTATAACCCTTTTTTCAGGATGTTCGCTTTCTTGGCGCAATAGAATTAATTCCTTACTAAAAAGTGTTCTGAAAAGTGTCTCTTTTGATAGGCAAGATCCCACGAGTGACAGTATATTTAATAAACTTAATTTACCGTCCTTTATGGGACTTTTTAGAGAAACGAGTGGTCCTCCGACATTTCTGGACCTCTGATTTCAAAACGCCCTACGTTCAGCAGCGTCCAATGAGACCATCACTTAGATTTGATATACCCCGTATCAGGACCAAATATGGTGAACGAACACGAATGTATTATGTGCCACACGTTTTTAATAACCTGCCTGATAATATAATGAATTTAACGTCAAAACAAAAGCTAAAAAAATCGCTTAGAAACCTCGAACAATGAAATGAACGTTCCTGTTGTCTTTTTTGCCTCTAATTGTTTTTTTTTGTTGTTGTTTTGTTTTTCGCGACATGTCTGCATTTCTGAGATCTCGGAGTTATTATTGTTAATCTACCTATGGTCCAGTTATATTGGTATTTTATGGATTACATTGTTTTGCTAGAGTGCAAATTGTTTTTTTTGTTTCTTCTGTTCACTTCGACTGCCGAGCCAGGTACACAAGCCCCTGAGGCTTCACCCGGCTCGTTAATGTGTTTTTGTAAACTTACGTGACAAATAAAAACAATGTTCAATGTTCAATGTTTTGCTAAGTTTGTTTCAGCTTAAAGGGGCATTGCAAAGGGACGAAGAAAACCAAATGCTGCTTCGAACGGCGCGCCTTTCAGTGTCAAACATGAGCGTTCAGTGACGACATTGGTCTAGAACGTCGGATAATGACGACATAGAATTCTAGAGATAGAACTGGCTAAATAGGCGCAAAGTACCCCTTCTGATCCTTTCAAGCACGTGACTCTCACTCATATATTTGCTTGGAACACCCGTAAATTGGTGGGGCGCTCACATCTTCATAACTGGATGTTAATTTCCAACACTTAGGAAGATCGCGCATGGTTGTTTCACGCTCTTGTCATTTAGGTTCTCTATTGGCTCAGACCAATAACGTCATCAACAAAAGAAAATGCGCTCAAAATTCTGAACCTCTTTCAGCTATTATGTTCAAAATACGCAAGATTTCTTGTTTATTTTATGTTTAATGTGTTGCTAGTGTCCCAGCCAATAATTCAAGCGAAAGAAATGCAAATTAAAAAAAAATGGCCAGAAACGCTTTGCATGGCCCCTTCAAGTCCAGATGCAGCCTATGCTACAAACAAACACTAAGATTTTGGCTAGGTACAAAGATAAAGTGTCGCAAGAATTACACGAGCCATATGAAATTAGGACCAGGGAGAAGAAATGTATAAGTGACACGTCCCTATCTTTATCTACAAATGAGTTTGAATTTTTGAAACGCGGGATGAGCAGATAGGGTAAACAGGGTTTCTGTGGCTATATAACGTGTGAAGTTTCAATAAACTTCAGTTGAGAGTGCACCTTGTCCTGTTTCCCTTCATCTGTGTCCCTGTATTTTTTCGGCGCTTTTTGTTTGCAATGAACCAACTGGCCCAAATCTTCACTTTACTATGCTACAAGCACAAGCCTTTGGTCCCGACCACTTGCACTGCAGGAGCGCGCGTGCTTGGACGCTGAAAGCCCGGAGCTCGCTTTTTTAGTTTCTGATACGCTCACACTTAAAGTGAAACGGAGTATTGTGTTGAGAACATCACATTTCAACAGAAAACTGAACTGTTTAACATGGTTTGCACGTGACATCATCGCACTATATGCGAGTGGTCAGAGATTTCTTTTTGCTGAGAAAATCAAATCCCGAGGTGAAAAATGCACACTGCAGAAGGTTCGCGCTCAGTGCAACCCATGTATTCAGAAACAAAAATTATTCTTGCTTGGTGCAGCGTCGTGAGGGACGGCGCGAGCGTCTGGCACCCCGAAAACGCGCTTTCTGGCAGGAGTGATTTCGCAAACGAAGTAGTTTTGCAGGATCACGCTGTCTGCTCTGTGCTGAAGATGCGGAGCAGAGGAACCTTTACAACACAGTAGGTTTTTAACCCCCCCCCCCCCTCTTTTTTTTTTTCATTTGACGATGCTCCTCCAGAGAATACTTTTTATTTCTGAGGGACTCCTCCTTTGTTTGGGGGTGCCAATTCGACAATTATATTTCTGTCATTTGTTAGCAGTAATGCTCCATTTCTTTTATTTTGCATCCAAAAACTGAGAAGTTTAAACAAAACTGCGAGAATTTGAGCGGCTGCCGACTTTCGGCTGTCCCTCAAAGGCCACTAGAATCTTTCTTTTCAGGTATCCCTGCCGTACACACTTGTAGTTCTATTTATCGTCAGATTAATAAGCTATATTCAGTCTTTTCAATGCTTCTATTCTCGGGGACAACTTTCTCAGACAGTTCAGCAACAACGAAAACATGTTTGAGTGCCTCAATGATGTGTACATGTAAAATAGTTCATGCAACGATTTTTTCACTTTCAGTGAATACCGCTAAGAGGTAATCCCTGACGTTGATAGCTTGCAAAAACACCCATTAGTTTTCCTCTCTGCTCAATGGCAGACGCAGAAAAAATAAAGGAAAGAAACAGCTTTCCCCTCCTCAACTCGCTATTAGAACAGGCGGCAATGTGATCTGACGCTAATTGTATACCGCCAGTGTTCATCATAGTCATGCGCTAGGGTTGGCAAAGAATAAAGCATGGGTTGAGATTTAGGCTTTATTAGAGTTCGGCTATTCTCATCTTTGATTGAACACGAGCCAACACGAATGTTTGGCGATGCTGATTGCCAAGAACCCGAGCACTCGGCTCAGGCTCATGACAACCGAGTACGTCACGGTGTCGCATGACTCGCGGTGAAAAGTCGTGATGGCTAATGCCCCTGAATAAAAAAGGTAGCGACATCTCCCTCCTCCTTTGATGCGCACACCTTTTATCTTTATGTTTTGCTTTTTTACACCCGCGCGTCGACTGTAGCGCCGCCTGCTTTGGCCCAAGATAGCACACGGCCTTCCTATACTTGAGTCAGAGCGCAGTCAAAGGCTGAAAGACACGCAAATACATACACACAGGCTAAAAGCGCACTGTCACTGTCTACCAGCCTCGAAAGATGTGCTCAAAGAAAGACGATGAAAGCCGTGACGTTGCACAGTCGGCATTATTTGATTGGCGACATGAGCTCATAGTATGCACTGCACTCCGACAGCATAGGCATTCCTTCTCCCTCCTCCTCTGACGCGCACACCTTTTATCTTTATGTTTCGCTTTTTTACACCCTCGCGTCGACGGTAGCGCCGCCTGGTTTGGCCCAAGATAGCAGGCGTCATTCTTCAAAGGATGTCGCTACTTTTCTGTATAAATGGGCTTTAGTGATGGCATGTGACGTCACGGTGTCAACAACGCTAATACATCTATATTCCGTTGCAACTCAAGAAGGTAGGGCGAGGGAAAAGAAGGCCGGGGAGGAAGAAGCAGACGAAACGTTGGAGAAGAGAGGGGAAAATTGACGTTCTGAATTTAACTCGACTTGGACGCGGTGAGTAATGCGACTACGCCACGGGGCCACGTGACGTGACATTATTTTGACAGCATGTCTTGAAACCATGACGTCACGTGACCACGTGACACACGATTAATCGTAGTGCCAATACAAAAGTGCCATGAAAACCCACAATTTCTTATACATTGCAATTCGGTTTATGACAATTTGATCACTACATAGAAATGCAGCTGCCAATTTTTACTTCTCCAACACTCATTTTGTAATAAAAAAAATTACCGTGAACCGTTTTGAACCGGTTACCGTTATATTTTTTCCGGTTCAGTTCCGGTTCAGTTCCAAGATGGCGGCGAAGATTTCGGTTCGGTTCAGTTCCGGTTCGGCTAAAAATAACGGTTTTGTTCCGGTTTTCGGTTCGGTTCGGTTCCGGTTCGACACTCTG
>JAZHYW010028839.1:0-15062 GCA_037355805.1 Ixodes ricinus | reverse complement strand
GAAGTGCAGGGGTTCACTCTTTGGACTGTAGAATTTGTTCCCAACTGATTCGAAGCAGTTTCATGGTGTCAAATAGATGCTTTGGAAGCTCGCTCCAGCCCCCGCGCTCCAGCACGAAACAAAATGACTGGCATATTGTATTTTTTAGACTGCTCGCTCGACTGGCAAGCCTGCCTTCCACTGACGTCACGGCTCTGAAAAAGTGCGGTATATTTGAATGTTCGTTTTTGCATCATTTTCATTTGCCGATTTCGCAATAACTATTATGAATTTCGCTGATACTAAATAGCATACCGGAAAGGGTAAAGGCCGAGGAGTCAGAAAATATAGTTAGTTGAGGTAGCTCAAAAATCGCCGGAGTACCCCCGCATAAGCAAGAGAAAACAGGAAAAACCTCCGAGCGCTCGTTATGTCAGTACTCATAATCTTTCGGCCGCTAGGCGCGCGTCACACATGTGGGCAGCGTTCAATTGCCAGATTTCCAGGTATATTCTCCCGCACAGACGTGAGTCGTGACGTCTTTTTATTTTTTTTATTTTTTTGAAAATAGCAAGAGTGCGCGTGCATAGCTTTGATAGGCGCTGAAGGTGTGCGAGAGCGGAGATACAAAAACCCCTTATATGGCGTCACGATCCGGGAGGGGCTTCAGCGGTACATCAGAAAGATCTTTCTGCAGCCTCTGCGCACCAGAGCCGAAAAATAATCTGGATATTCGTGATCCTGGAGGCCAAATAAAGACGATTTAAAAAGGATCATGAAACGGTTTTCTTATACTTCTACCTCCTCTAGCTTTAATCCTCAACTCAAAAGCGAATTGAGAGATCACGTCGTCGCGACATACATAAGCACCGGTGCGATGACTCCAAGCTTTCATCGTTCTTTTTAAGCACACCATAGAACGTTGTCATTCCCCAGTGACGATAAGTTCCGTCCGGGCACTCATTGGCCACGAACGCGAATCCAAATATTCGTCGACGGACTGAATCTTGACGAGCGCATACGTCCGAGTGACGCGGTTCTCGTGTTCAATGCGTGAGCTGGGCCCGGCTGACGCTCGTTTTGGAAATCCGCTGACGCGCTTTGGGTACCGCGGATGTATCATAGTGAAAAAGGCGGAGAGCTTTCGAAGGAAAGAAGGTACGAAATAGTCCGCTATGTTTTCAAATTTTCCGTACCGAAAAGCTGTCTCCTTGGCTTTCGAGCCTCTTTCTTTTGGCCCACTAAACGGTAAGCGACTAGTAAAGACCCAATTTAAGATCATTTATCCCGGGCCCAAATTTGTTTCATGGTCCCTTTAAGTGTTTTTGCTCGAATACAAACCGCTTCAGTTTTCGCTTAATCCATCGTTCATGTTATTCACTGCATCTCAATTATCTACAAACTTAACTATACAACGAATTCACACCCCTAACTCTCTCTCGCCCACCCCTCTTCATAATCTTAGGTCTTTTAATAATATCTTCTTCCTTTCTTTTTTCAAAGCTTTATTTACACCAACGCCTGTCTGCTAAAGTATGGTGCCTCGAATGCGTCTTCCAGCTAATTTCGTTTATCGCGTCAAACAAAAGATAAAACGGTTCCTCGATTTTCGCCTGATGACCTCATAGAAACGTAATGCGGTCGCCGGTTGCGATGCTGGCGGCGTCAACAGCAGAGGGGGGTGGAAGGTCCTGGAGGTCTTTCTGCAGCTTGACACTCCACGGAAAGCCCTTAGCAGCACAAACGTTGGAACTGCTGCGATGACAGCAACACTGGCGTTCGCTGGAATACCTTCTGCTGGGATTTCAATCCCTCAGCCGCCAGGACGGCGACACCCGACAGCGTTGACACGGCCGGGCTTCTGTGACGCCGTTTGTTGCCACTGCGGGACCACTTTTGATGTACCACTTTGGTACGGGAAAGGACGCTAACACACACCAGTCGGAGACGCGCTCCAGGCACCATATTGTGAAGCAACGTTACTAGGAACAACTGCAGTGTGGAAACTGCCATAGAGCCTGCTCTAGAAAGTGGCACTGATCCGTACTGAGAACCGCACTAATAGCGATCGCAACGCCGTTAATATTTCTCCCGCAGCAGCCACTTGGGGAACTGCATGGTTGCTTGTATTGGTTCGGGAGTATCGCATTCGATAGCGCCCCCTACGACTCTTCTTTTTTGGTTTCAATCGGCCATTGTGGCGCCGAAACGTATAAGATGAAAGGTGTTTCAGGGACTCCAACCCCCGTCTCCCAAGCGGACGCGCCACAAACTATTACACTCTTAAAAAAAAAAAGAAAAGGTGTCGTTTTTGACATGTTTTTGTCGCATATAATGCACACCACCTTTCAATTCGACGTACAGCGCACTATAGTTGAAAAGGCGGCCTCACATTGTACGACGGGATTGATAACGGTACGATATAACTTATTAAAACATCTAAAGTACGTATAAAACACACGGGAAGAAAACACTCAGGTTTTGCAGTAGTGCCAGGCAAACCCCCGATTAATCTCTTTTTTCTTTAGTCGGTAACACGTACATTACCTATTTTAATTGGTTGTACTAGCCGGCTATCAATCCTCTCGTGTGAAAACCTCTCGTGAAAGTTAGTACCATCGGCTCGACGTCAGAGCGCTGAACGGCCGAACTGAAGTTTTGGGGTGTCTTACAAACTATGTAAGAAAACACTCTTTTCTTTTTTGAAAGCGTACCGAGGTCAGACGCGCCCAGGTCGGGACGCGCTATACCGGGAACCACCGGTGAGACATGGTCGCATAAAAGCAATATTAATTGTGCCGGAAAAGCCTGTAAACTAAATATTTTAGAAAAACATCACGCGCCAGTCATTTTGTACTAATCTCCAATAAAAAAGTCAATACAAAAATAACTTTTTCGTTTCTTCTTACGTAGAACCATGCTTTCTAAAAACTCATGGTGACCACAGTAAAGAATAAAGATTGAGGCGCCATCCTGGCACCTCGAGCGTGGAATTTTCGGTACTCTGGGAACATTCAGTGACTCTAGCAGCAGCCATATAAAGCAACTTTCATGTTTCAACTCATCGCTGAGCGGCGGCGCTGTTATCGTATTTAGCTCTCGGTCTCGGTGGACGCTAAAGCGGCCCAGGTTTGAAGGATTAGTTTCCCAGCTCAGTGTTTTAGGGGTAGCGTTGCTATGGAGCCACGCAGTGTGGTGGCGCTGTTGGTGGAGCTGCCCGAGCCGATCCGACCAATCAGTCAGCGTCATCGCTGAACCAATCATAAACACAAAACATCCCTTGACTCGCGCTTTGGCTCTCCTTGATTCGTCTCATTACCTCGTAGCGTCGGCTGCGTTTGAACTTAGGTTGTGGAAACGAAGTATACTGTGCTTAGATTTAGACTGTTTCGACCGATCGATTCTGGGTCACGTGGTTTCTGGGCCGCGTTTCCTATGCAAGGTTGTGAGAAAGAGGCGAAAGCGTGTCTCGTTCCCAAGCACCTTCAATATTTGCTCAGCCTCTCCGCCGGCTATCCTCCTCTTCAACGCGACCGCTTGCACATGCGCACGGACAAGCAATCGACGTAAGAGGTTTCCACCATTAATGCGGCAAAAACGCTCTCCGTGGTGTCAGCAGCTCGCCCTCTTAAAGCGATCCTCTACAACGTACTTCACACCAAGGGAGGATTTGCGGGTGAAGCTAGGGAGGTTCTCAGTAAGACATCGACGCCACTCACGGATGTGTCTTAACGGGTGATGCGTAGCCCAGATCTAGTGTTTTTTTCCCTAGTTGCTTGCCATCTTACTAAAGAATTCTTTCTGAAAACGAAGCAGGTGAATGGCGTCAGTTCTCTTATAAAAATGGAAAAGAAAGGGGTCAAGGGGCAATTCCAGTTAATGTGCAGGCGCAGTACCCTCAACTTGTCTCAGAAAACGGACGCTTGTTTGAGCTTAGAGATCTCGGTTATTTCGCATTACTGCAGATGCCTGCCTCTTCCGGCAGTTCCCATCATATCTCTCGGCTAGAAGTCATAGTCATTAAACATTTACCACTGCAATTGCCACCATGTTCATCCCAATCACCATATGAATATCTGTCATTGGCCACATTGCCATTGTCGTCCCCATGATAATTGTTCTTGGCAAGGTGACGCAAGCAGCCATCGATTACACCATGCATCGACACTGTAACCCACACCCAGTTTTTCTGCATGAGCATAATCATCTTACTCAAGTTTCCAATATAAGCTCTTCCCCTTTACCCTCGTTCACAGACACGTAGTTGACAAGTCCGGTATGCAGGAGGAATAAAGGGCAAGGCATTAAAACCTGAAACAAGTTAAAGAATATAGAAAAAGGCAACAAAAATGATAGACAGTTGCGATTCGCAACTTTCCCTGACATATAAGGGGCTTGTCATGGCGCCTATCGATAGTGGCTGTCATCTGGATGATCGTCGTAGAACAGCAATACGAGTCTGGGACTGCGACGCGTAAGAAATTCTAGTTTTGGCATATAGAAGCAGTTCTAGAGCTTTATTTTTTTTACGTCAGGAACGTGCGGGTTAGCAGATATATTGTGAAGCCGATCATCCGGGAGCTAAGGAGCGCGATTCACACAACGCGGTTCCACCATCGGTGAATGTTGCGAATTAAAGCGTCAGCTTCTCCAAGTGGCGTTGCGCTACGAAAACAATATTTCTTCGCTTACAGGACTTTCCCCGATTCAAGATGCCGTCGCAGCTTTAGGAAAAAAATTATAAGACAGTCGAGCTACTGTTGAAGTGCACACAAAAAATGCAATTGATTTTGGCTTGACAATATCTGGTCATCTGCTGTCTTGTGAGAAATTAGCGTAAAACATCCGCCGGTTTATTTTAATCCATCGATCAAACCGTTATATGCAAAATCGCCGCGTTGTTTCAAAAGCGTCGATGAGCGTATTATACTTCGTTTCAGCTTGGGTCCAGACGCAGCCGACGCTACAAGCGACGAGCGTGTGGCCCTGAACAGTGCCTGTACTGCACGAGCGCGCGTGCTTGGCAGGGACGCTGGAAGTCTGGAGCTCGCGCTTGTAGCATCGGCTGCGTCTGGACCCAAGCTGAAACGAAGTATAGTGCTCCTCAACTGGGAGCAGGTAGAGCAAAAACACCCGCTCCAGATCCCAAGGATCCTGGACTCGATCCCCACCCCTGCCCGTTTGAATCTGGATGACCATCGTACCGGCATGCTGTCGTGTAAAACTACCGCGTGATGCTCGTTTAATATTCCGGTGTTGCAGGGGTACTGCTCTGGCTAAATTCTATTATCTACAGCGGAGACAGCAGACGCCCGTTTCTGCTGCCTAACTTCCGGATGTCTAAACACACACGCAACATAAGTAAGAAGTATTTTCGCGTCTCCTCTTTTTTTTTTTTTATTTGAAACAACACGGAGAGTGCAGAGACGCAAAAGACTGAGGACAGGGAGGGTTGTATGGGGTGGTCCATGGCGTGTCATGACACGCTACGCGTGCCAACATGCGTAGTTCTTGGGCGGCGCTGGTATTTGGGATGCGACCAGGGGTTCTAATCTTGACAATTTGGTAAAAAGTCGACTATAAATCTGTCGTCCGTGATTGGCCAACGCCGCACTTGACCTTTGCGCCGTTTAATAATAGCCACCAGATTTCTCGCCGACTTCGTTGCCAAGTGTCCAGATTAGGGTCCCTAACTCCGCGACCCTTTCCGTCGTTCCAAAGGAACGCGTCAGCGACAGATAATCCGGGTTACACGCTGCGATCCAATTCAGCCAATCAATCACTGCCAAAAGTGCCTCGTCACTGCGCTCGTTATATTTGGCCGCTTGCATAAAACCGGGTTATCCAATTAGGCACAGTGAGGGCGCCATGATGCTGCCTGCTCTCCGACGTAGCACACACATTGAGTATAGCTGAGACAAGAATGGAACTCCGCTTTAAATCGCTCCTCAAAACAGCTGGCACTGGAAACCTGCCTCCCTAGATTCCTTCCTCAATCATCTCGCTCTATGACTCACCCTCTCCCCGCCTTAACTCCCCTCTCTCTCTTTACTTCCCCCTTATTCCTCTTTGCCTCCCCTCCGTCTTTCATCCTTTCTTTCTATCCCACTCACCTCACCATCGTGATGGCTGCCGCGGTTCCGCGAGCCACCGATAAATACGCGCGCGAGGCGCCCCGATTCTGCACGCGGTGCCGAGGCCCCCGGTGCGTTCCTGATTGCGCCCGCCGCTTAGCCCCGATGGGCTTCCCGCGTCACGGCTCATTAATTCGCGGCGGGCAGACGGATTAGAAACGGGCGCCGCAACTACCGGTGGCGCGCGGCGGCCCGGCTACGCGTCGCCGGATCTTCAGCTCGTCTCTCCAACACAACAGATGGGGGTCGCATTAATACCGCCCAGGAGGCAGGGCCCGCGCATTACGTCATCGTTAGAGTGATCCTCTCTGACGCACCCCGGAGCTGCGAAGACGCTGAAGTTTGACGAGGGTACGCCTCGAAGCGGCAGAGTCTTTGCGTTGTTGTCTGCCGGTGTTCACTCTCCTTGTGAGACGCGGAGAGACGCGTTCGCGGCGACGCGGACGCGAGCTGGGCGACATTTCGTAGATCTACCAGTGAAGACGTTAGGTGAAGAGAAACGAGAGATTCGGCCGGCGAATTCTGTCGCTGTTCCCTGGGCCGCTCCAAGTGCCTCGCACGGAAATTCGAATGGTGCGAAGCAGCGGACACGCGAATCTTGGAGTCACCGCGAACGTCTGCCGACAGTTTTTCGTATGCCCGATGTCACGCTGTCATACAAGAAAGAAACATGCGTCAGACTGCGTTTGCAGACGTCCATTTGTATATAGTCTATTATCAGTGTTTCCGCGGAGTCTGCATTGTTCACTTGTGAAATGCCGCCGATGCACCATGGATGCGTCGGCGGCGCTTTCGCGTTTCGAGATTTTACCTGTTACCCTTTAGCGAAAAACTTATGCTAGGTTAAAATTTAAGGCAGCCTTCTAAGCAGCCAGAAGAATGCTTTATTGCATCTACCAATAAAAAATATCGTAGCGTGTAGCTAGACACAGGCTTCTTAGTTATCAAAAGAGCAATGCATAACACTGAAAACCTTGCCGAAGACGCCTTTCTGAAAACCACATCAAGCAACATTGGCCGTCGCCCTTACTGGGGCACTAAGCCTGTGATTGCACCCGAGTGATCGCCAAACGCTGACGTCAGCACTCGTGTTCGATGCATGCTCGCATGGAGTGCGCCCAAAGCAATGCCAGACTAGGATAATTGGCGCAGCGGTTACCAGATGGCGTGCACGTTTGAAAAGGGTCTGTGACAAACAATCCGGTGATATGGGGAGCTTAACTTCACTCTAAAAAAATCTTGCGGGTTTAGCATTTCCACACAACACTCCAGAGCCAATCTCCGCCACTTACGGGAGGCAACTCGGTGAATGACGATGTCGAAGCATATGTTGAGACCAAAACGCAGTCTGAGCTGCGACATTAAGCAATGCAAGCGTGACGTTTTGCATTGCTTAATGTCACAACTCAGACTGCGTTTTTGGTCTAAACATGCGTTTCGGCATTGTCATTCGCTGAGCTGCCTCCGCAGGTTGCGGTGATTGGCCCTTCGAGTGTTGTGCGGGAAAGTAGACGCACGGGCTTTTTTGAGAGTGTTCTATTGGGAGCCCTTCAGTTATAAAATTTTTAAGTCGCAGTGATGCCCAAATACCAAAACACCACGTGATGCCCAAAGATCAAACCAAACTTGACGTTTATGATAATCATGCAATTAATGCAAAGGACAAGTGGGCTGGACAAGAATGACGATAATAATCTCTGGAGAAGGGGAAGAAAGGAGACAAAGAACAGACAAAAATAGCCGAACAGAGCCAGGTGACTGACGAGGCTTTAAAAATTCGCCTGGTCCTGTTATCGAACATAAGACCTCTCAACTGAGTTAACCAGGAGTTAGACGTCAGTACAGCAAACGGGTTTTAACAGCTGCAACCAGTCTAACACCAGCAAGGCTGATGGCCCCTGTTAAAACCTGTTTGCTCTACTGACGTCTAACTCCTGGTTAGATCAGTTGGTGGAGCGCTCCACTGGAAATGGAGAGGTCCATGGCTGAATAGAAGGACCAGGAGAGATTTTTTCAGTGGCGAATTAGTCACCTGGCTGTGTTTGGAGATTTGTGTGTTTCCATGGTCCTCCTGGTTCCCCTTCGCCAGGGATTATTATAGTTGGTGTTTATGGTTAACTGCGTGAAGCTGGTCTGTCTTTGAGAGTGGTGACTCTGGCATATCGCTGTGAATGAGACATTTAGTCAGTTGCGGCACCACTGCTAGTATGGCAATATTAAAGTGCTCATCGCAGTAGTGCTACTCGACCGCACAACGCCGCGATGTCATCCAGTTCGAAACTTGAAGGGGCGGGAGCTTAACAATGCTAGAATCCCTGTGCTCTACAGCGCGAGCTTCCCGCTCTACGTGCTAGGAGAAGCGGTGCGGGAATATACTGTATACCAACGAGCTGTGCCCCCACTGCCCACTGGGGGGCCGTATCGGGCACATTTGATGTATCACTTGGGTAGCGGTAATTTGCTTTTACGACCTTTGCGGCGAAGCGGAATTTCGGCCTTTTTATGAAGTGTTGGTACACTGTTGCTTCACGCGTTATAATGCGCTCCGTTCGCTTGTGCCTCCGTTGGTAAATTGTTATAAACACATAAAAAAATATCGTCGGTAAACCTGGGATACGACCGTCAGGAAGGCTTTGTTATGGGATGCGTAGCTCCAAATAAATTTACTATAAAACACGTCAGAGTCATAACTCTATATCAAGTAATCGCATTTCTGCCTAGCTTCCTTTTATTGAAAAATTACTATTCCAAAAATGTTTTTGTTTTCTTGAAAGTTTTCTTAAAGCTTTACTGTTTTAGTCCTTTCTAAATATTTTATCAAAATTATTAAAATTATATTCCGATATCATACGCTAATATTTATTGTGAATATTTTTTTAAAACAAAAAAGCTCTACTGGAAGATATCAGATGGTTTATTCAAGATCAAGAAACTTGGTTAGTTTGGCAGTTGGTTCATCCTCTAATTAGAAAAACTCTATAACGGAACCAAGCTACACGGCATGATGTGCCTTGTATCATGCGGTCGGCCTCCAACCTTGGTTATTTCTTTAATATTTTCACTTTCACCAAAATGTTTTCAAGAGCAATGCAATGGCGTAATTAAGAGAAATACACTGAACTGGTCTACTTCTCTTGAAAACAAACATGGCACTTCCAAACAGCATAGTTTTCTAGGACCAGGCACAAACCGTTCAGAAACACCACCCTATAGAGAAAACAAAACGCATCCATAAAACCTTTATCCTCCAACACCATGAAACGAAAATATATATGGCATACAATATGATTTTGTATCAAGAAAGACCGCAAGGTCCATTCTGATGTCTGGCCATGGTTGTCTACCACCTCCCCTGCCAGGCAGTATTTCTTCCGCCTACATTTAATAATTTTTCAAGTAGCGATAGGTTTGATCAAACAGATGTGGTGGACGTTCCCGACATTACATTTGTGCCTTATTTGTAGACTACATCTTTATATTAAGGTGAACTCGCTTAGCAGAACCCCCGCAATCAGCTGAACTTAACCCCCCCCTGGGCCCGTTTTGACCCGGCTGAGCATCTTACCTGCGTGCTGTAATGTATATTTACTGCGCGATGCGCGTACTTTAAACACCCCAGGCCAGCGATGGCAGTACACTTTCTACGTTTCGCATCGAAAGTGGGGACACTAGGCGCCCATTGAGGCAGCCAGCTACCCTCTGTCTAAACAAGCAAGCAATACAACTATGGGAGGTTGTCTTGAACTGCATAAAATTGTAATTGTGTATATATACTATTTAATTTTAAGATCGCTTTTTATATGAGTCATTCGTTTGGTAAGACTGGATGTGGGTCTTATGGTTGTAAAATTGTTTTTTTTTTACTTTTTATTCAGCATGCATTTTGTTTTACTAGGCAATACGACAGAAGACTGGTTGGATTGGTGAACTCAGACCGAGCATGTTTTTATGATCCACGTACTAAAATCACAATAAGTAAATAATTACGAAAAATATAATATCTGCGTTTCCCGGGGAACCAGTGTTGCCCCCTGTAAACATGATTCTGCCGAATGCGACGTGACGACCGTTTCCCCCGGCGAACCCAAGGTTGTCTCGGGCAGACGCGAGAGCTTGTTTACGAGGCGACGCTATCGAAGATGCCCTCAACCCATTCGACCGCCCCTACTGCTGCTACATCCCCCCCTCCTCCGCGTGCGAAGTGCTTATGGGGAGGTAGTCATGCCGGGCCGGTCTCTGAGCATCGTAACTTCCGGAGCATCTTACAACAGGCGCCTGACGGGGCTGTTAATATCTGTTGTTGTTGTTGTTTTTGTCTGTTTTTGTTGCTTTCCTTCGGAATCTATTTATTGCGCGAGTGACGTAGGCTCTGGCTATTCGAATCAATCGTTAACTGTTGCCGTTATCCAACAGCAGCTTTACCCAGTTTCACTTTATTGACTGCGCGGGATTGGTTTAGTTAGGGAAGAGCAGATCCAAAATGACAACGAGCGCCCCTGACGATGCACTTTTGGTGCTGCTGCTTGATCGGCTACTAGATCGTTACGGTCAGCGTTCGGATGGGTATCGTGTCCAATCAACGCGTCGATAGCCACGTTGATTGGACCCTACTGCATAGTAAGAGCCCTACTGCTTAGTAAGGGCCATCTCAGTATGGTGACGTTCCATGGAGATAGAAGACTCTGTTGATAGGCTTTTGATTACTATATAGAGAGTTTCAGCGAAGGTTTTGAAAAACTCACTTAAAAAAAGTGATTGAGAAGAAAATAAACTTTTGTTCTCTGGAGAACAAAGTGCCAGCCATGGCGGACATCAGGAACTACTAACAATACACTAGTTAGCTGGGTAATAAACTCAAATTTACTACTCATGTGTTTATTTTAGTGAGAATAAATATAGAGATCCAATATGAGACTGGCTAATTATTAGCGGCCGGATGTTTAGGCACCAAAGAATCCACTTTTAGGCGCCTATAAAAGGCACTAAAAACTTCGAAATAGGCATTTATTGGCACAAAGTGTTTTTATTCACAGGGAGCTTTTGAAAGCATTTAGGACCTGTTCCATTCAAAGAAATGGAGAATAAAGTTGTGAAATACGGATTACAGTTTAATTTGTCCAAACATTCGCAAAAAAGCCGACTCAAGCCCACACCGGCACTGAGCTGTCTCATGCTGTACAATGGGAAAAATTATGAAAACAATAGCAAACAAACTTCATCTCAGGGGAGACACAGTTTTGTAAAGGCTTTTGGACTTTGCGCAGGGAATTCTTCATCAACCCATAGGGAGTATTCACTGGCGACCATAGCTGTGTGCGCGAGTGCTGAGCGCGTGCTGCCGGCGAGCTTCCACAGTTCTTTTGCAACGTGCATTCCTCACCATCAAGAGTGCCGGTCTTAGCAGCCTATTGATGTGAGCTCGTTCGGAGCATGCGCACTAAACAGCACCCACAAATATGGCGTCCAGTGAATACTCCCTACAGACGAGTAAACCTTTCATTAAATAAATACATCAACACCATCTCTTTAATAAAAATGCGGGTGTTTTTCTTAGTCCATATTAGCTGAGCGAATGACGTTTTAGTGATTAGAATATATTGGAGCGGTGAACTTTATGCCATTTTAGCGAATAGGCTGTTTTTTTCGGCGGTGACGAGCTAGGCTTTTAAATTGTCGCAGTTACGCCTCGCTGTCTATCAGGGGAAACGAAGCTGCCATTGGCTACAGCGTCATTCAATGAAACGTCGAGGTTTCGATCTTATTCGTTAAATCTTCATTCGATCAGTTTTGGTTTTTTCTCTGAAACAAGGTACCCAAAGGTATCTTCTTTCTTGCTTTCCACACGGTTGACAGAAGAACATATACCCGTCAGTCCAGTAGCAAAGGCAATGTTGGGTCCATTGCCGAATCAGCACGCTCTTTGGGACCTCTTTTTGGCATTGTTGAAAAGCTTCAGGCAGGGAAAGCGAAGAGCAGCAAACCGCAGACCACCGGACACAATAAAGTTAGTAGACCGACGCGCACGCGACATCAGCAAACCACGGCTTCCTATTTACTTCACCTCACATGCAGGCTGGCACCATAGCCTCTCTATACTCACAAAGCCTGGCAGTTCGATGACGGAGTCCATGGGATAGCCATAGCGTTCGCAGATTTGGAGCGCGAAGATCTGGTATCACAGAGCATTTATCAGGAGTCTGGTATTCAGCACGCAGCTTTTGCAGCGGCGGGGACACGGAAAATGGTTTTCGAACCCGTCGAGAAAAGGAGCGGTAGCCCATGGAACGCGCGAGAAGCACGAGCGGACATTACATCGCTCGGGGCAAGTGTGTTTCGGCGTCTGCCGCAGCGGGGCACCCGTTACATGCTCTCTTGTCTGCCGCTCTACCTTTTCACTTTCGTCGGCCGCGTCAAGAGACGATTTGCCAGGCTTTGTCAGTATGGAGGAGGATATGCTGGCACGGATGCACACGCGCACAAACATACGCACACGCACATACACACAGATACATGCGCTCTCTCAATAGAAGAAAAATAAAAAGCTTATCGGTGGGCCTTCCGCTCCGTTTCCCGATCTTCCAATGAACCGCAGCGAATAGAACGAGCCATCCCAGCCAATCCACAACTACTCCGGTTGAGTGGAGCGACACGCGGAGGCTGCGGGTCACATACCACTGTCACAGCGCTGGACTGGCTGGGACGCACCCAGCATTCACTAACGTCCATTCAGGGTGAAATGGAGTACAGCAGCATCCAGATCCAAACTTCCAGCTTCCAGGCAGCTCCCGGGCTGCACACTGTCCAGACATCTTAAGACAACAAACCCGCTTCTCTCGAGCGAAGCGAGAGGGGGAGAAAGCAAAGTCGGAAGAAATAGAAAGAAGGACGATGCGTGGAGAAGGGCGGGAAGGGCCTTCTACTAGAAGGAAGGCGCCGTTTGCGCCTTGGCTTACAGGCGTGAAGAAAAGAACAACGATGTTTGTGGTGGATCTTGGGACAGAGGTTGGAGCAGCCTGTTGCCATGCACCCCAGCAAGATTAAACATAGTCCGCTTGAAATTGAAACTCAACAGATCAAGTCATTTTGGTGTAGCGAAGCAAACAAATGTAAAAAATAGGCATTTATAGGCAGGAAACGGTAATTTAGGCTCAAACCCCGAAAAAGGCATTTATAGGCACTATAAAACCACTCTTAAAACGCTTCTTAACTCGTGATTCCTGCTCACGTATAGAAAAGGCACGATAGGGACCAAAGGGACAAAATAGGCATTTGCCTAAAGATCCGGCCTTCACTAATTATCTTCGAAAATCACTGAATCAACTAATTTTAGAAAGATATAATGCAGGAGCAACATTCAGAGGTGGCCCGAAGAAACGCCAAGTTTAGACTTGTTTCTAGGTTTCGCTTTCTTACTTTGCACCAGTGGTCCTGCTCCCCAGTGGCCGAGGCGCGCAACATACAGGGTGTAACAAAAAATATAACAGTTTTTTTTTTTCCTCTAAGAATCAACTAGGCATCGCCGAGTCCTCATTTTTCGTCCAAGGCGGCGCTAGAGGTCACAACCAGGTGCGAAAAGCGCCCGTATTCGATACCGATGTCGTTATGCAGCAGAGGATCCCTGAAAATTTCAATGGGGCAATGGGGCCCATTTTCCCCCGTTTTCGCTTTGTGGTGCCTTAGAGCCCCATGTATTCGAAAACTCCGTCGTAGCCGCATTTACCTATTGAAATTTTCAGAAAATCACTTAAAACTTTTGAATAAGGTATCGGATCGGGCTGAAACTCCGCATCTGGTTGTGGCCTCTAGCGCTACCTTTAGGTGGAGAATGAGCGTTCGGCGATGCCTTGTTTATTTTAGCGGTAAAAAAAAAACTGTAAAATTTTTTTGTGCAGGTGGCACCTCGTAACGTGCGCCGTATGTCTCGCCATTCTACGAGGGAAACGCGGCGGTGGCTTCACGCCTGACCCGGGGAGCACAACCGCAGGCGCAAAGATGCACTCCTATAAGTGTCGAAAAATTGTATTGAACGGTTTTTTGACCTGTTGGGACTCTCACCTTTTCTAGAGCGCAGCTCTTAAGGTTTGAGCTTTTATGGAACGAATATGCCACGAAAAATGGACGAATTTTTCCTGGCGGCTTTTGCTCTGCGCATGGCATCTTTATAGTGGCTGCTACTTCACGCGCAAAGCGAGCGTGCCGTTGGGATGACGTTCGCCGTCATTCGTCGCATAAATCGCTCCATGGAGTTCAGCCCTTAGACGCCATTTTCCGGGTAGATCCAATATTGCCTCAGAAGCCAAGGGCTCGCTGCGCGTTTCCTCCTCTAAACGTCATCACTAGTATAGGGAGCTCATACAACACGCGCGCGCTTTTTGTTGCAGCGCAGACATCCCCGCCATTTTTACGCCCAATCATTTTTTATGCATTTTGAAGTACGCGCAATCGGGCGTCACTCAGTCGCCGAGCCTCGTAGCTTAGGCTAATGCAGAGACACATTCTAGCGCCTGCTGCGTGCGACGCATCAGCGCGCTGAAGCGCCTCACGCTGCAACAATGACGACGGCTTCACCCATGCAGGGCATGCCATGTAGGCACCCTGACTGCCAGGAGGAGCCTACATGTCTGTCTGTTTCAGGGTGAAGACATCCATTGCTGCACTGAATGTTCAGCGCGTGACGCCTCGCGCACTCGGTGCGTGACTTGGGCGCTAAAATGGCGTCTCTGCATTAGCCAAAGCTACGCGCTCGAGCTGATTGACACCGGATTGCGCGTACTTCAAAATGCATAAAAACGACTGGGCGTAAAAATGGCTGAGATGTCACCACTCAAGCAAAGCGCGCGTGTGAAGCGAAGGGCACTCGGCACTAGTAGAACCCCCAGCGCCCTCTTAGGCAGACCGGATGAGGACCATCGTCTGCCACAGACGATCGCGACATCGTCTGCTCCATCG